>VBRH01001182.1:0-21452 GCA_014578085.1 Cardamine resedifolia | reverse complement strand
GTTGTGGAGGGCTACCATTGGCTGTCAAAGTGTTAGGAGGTTTGTTAGCTGCCCAATACACATTAATTGAGTGGAAAAGGGTATGTGAGAATATTGGATCTCACATCGTTGGAGGGAGTAGCTTCAATGACAGAAATCTCAGTTCGGTTTATCATATTTTGTATCTGAGCTTTGAAGAGTTGCCTAGTTATTTGAAGCACTGCTTCCTCTACCTTGCCCATTTTCCAGAAGATGCGTCAATAGGTATGGAGGATTTGTCTTATTACTGGGCTGTAGAAGGAATACCAAGGCCGAGGTATTACGATGGAGCGAGCATTAGGGAGGTCGCAGATGGATATATAGAAGAATTGGTGAAGAGAAACATGGTTATTTCTCAAAAAAGCGTTGGAACTTCAAGATTTGAAAGCTGTCAGTTGCATGATATGATGAGAGAAGTCTGTGTGCGGAAAGCTGAAGAAGAGAATTTCGTAGATATTGTTGATGCTGCAAACTCTCAGTCTCCTTGTAAATCTCGCAGAATCGCAGTACACTGGAGTGATGAATCATATAATCCAGTGGAGAAGATGAAGAATCCAAAAATTAGATCTCTCTTGTTTACCTACCGGGCAGAAAATGGGATGCCATGGGATTTATTGTTTAGGAGGTTACAGTTGTTGAGGACGTTAGATCTCACTTTTGCCAAGTTTGAAGGAGGGAAGTTACCCTCTAGCATTGGGAAGCTCATCCACTTGAGATATTTGAATTTATATCGGGCAGAGGTAACTCATCTACCTTCTTCTATGCGGAATCTGAAGTTGCTGCTCTATTTACACCTACGTGTATCTTCACTCTACATCCCTAATAATGTCTTGAACGAGATGCAAGAATTAAGATTCCTCTCTTTACCGGATGAAATAGAGGGCAAATTAAAGATGGAATTGGGTAATTTAGTCAAACTGGAGACTTTGCACAATTTCTCAACAAAGCATAGCAGTTTGAGGGATCTTCAGCGAATGACAAGGCTCCAGACTCTCTCTATCATATTCAATGGCGGGTGTGCAAGGGAAACTCTATCTTCATCTCTAAGTAAATTGGGTCGCTTGGAAAATCTCACTATAGAAGATTTTACGAATGATGAAGAAGGATTTGTTTTGGATTGCGTTCATCTTAAACGACTGAATTTGACCAAGATATATATGCCAAGGTTACCTGATGAGCAACATTTGCCTTCTCACCTTACATTCTTAACTCTAAGTGGTTGTCGTTTGGAGGAAGATCCAATGCCTATTCTAGGGAAATTGCTTCATTTGAGAGAGGTTAGGTTATCGGAAAGATCTTTCTGTGGGAAGAGAATGGTTTGCTCAGGCGGTGGGTTTCCTCAGTTGCAGAAGCTACGGTTATGTCTGTTACAGGAATGGGAAGAGTGGATAGTAGAAGAAGGCTCCATGCCCCTTCTTCATACTCTCACTATTTCTGATTGTAGGAAGTTAAAGGAGCTTCCCGATGGGCTGAGATTTATCACTTCCTTGAAAGAATTAAATATCTTTGGAGCTCCTTTGGAATTTAATGAGAAATTGTGCCGAGGAGGAGTAGATTACTACAAAGTTCAACACATTCCTCTTTTGAATATCTCATAAGAGGAAGAATCCAATTCCGATCAGACAACCAGGTAATATATTCTTTCCCCACCGAAAGAAAAAAGAGAATGGCTCGACTTCATTTTTTTAGATGAAAAACAAATTTGATTTTCTACTTCGTCTATGGAAATGAACTTGAATATATATGTTTCTTTCAACAGGCCAATCCCCTTTTGAAGCGAATATATCCTCGATTAGCATTTGTTTTTAGGGATGTGTTTTGATTTTCTGTTAAGACGAAATTGTTGTTCAGTTTAATTTTGGATCCTTCATCTCCCGTCAATGACACTTGATTATGCGTAGAGCCTAACTATATCGACTTTCTTGAAGTCATGCTATGTGTACCGATTTCCCCTCCGCAATATAATGATCGATGATGACATGAGGACTGGTCTAGTGGATGATGCAGTGAACGTGTTCCACGAAATGTCTAACTCAGACTTGATCTCCTGCACAGTTTTGGTCAGTGAGTTTGTCGACAGAGAGAGGGTTTCACTAACTCATATCTGTTAAATTACCTTTGCTGATTCAGAGAGCTGATTCAAAGTCATTCTTGAATTAGTAGTAGTATATTCTCTTTGTCTTGTCTTTTAAGCCATACTACTATGTCTTTTTGAGATGATCTATTATTACCGCACATCTCAAACAAGAACCCTAGCTTGTAACTTAATTCGCTGATAGAAAAGTTGCTCAATATCTGTTTAGCTCATACTCTGCATATTGCTGTTGTTTAAGAGCCAAAGGCTCCAACCAGGGTACAGAGCTTCGACAGATTTCCTTATTCAGTGATTAATGATTTTTTTGTATTTGAGTTTGATAAGAATCTGCTTTTTACGGGTGAATTTTAATGGTAGTTAGAGAAGTTACCAACTTTACAGCTTCTTCTGAGCTGAGTGTTTTTGGTTTTCTGCATGATTATTATTCAAGACCAAGATTTTGGTTCTTATGAATACTCTGAACTTGCAATTTCTCAAGGTACAAGAGCAATAGCTTTGGAACTTTGCCGTGAGTTTTGAGGACAAATTTCTTCTCCACTTGGCTGGTGGTGAAGTGAGTATTTTTGCTACACAAAGCTGAACAATACTTTAGTCTTTTCATTTTTGTAGTTGTAATGGAAAAAGTATGGTGCAGTTTTGATGAAGACGATAAGAAATTTAGTAAGATTGCCTTATATCAGCTAGGATTACACGAAACTTATATTGGATGTATATGCTATATGTTTCACTGGAAAAGTTTTTGGAACATACCTTGTGCTTGAGACTTTCATGTGCTCAAGCCCCTTTTGGATTTCAAAGATAAAGAGACACCAGAGGTCTCTGGTCTGAAGACTGCTGGACCTGAGGGGGAGAAACAGCAGGTTCTTATTCTTATATATTTCTACAACGCAAGACGTTTTATTACCATTACTGCTAATGAGAAAATCTAGATGCTTCATAAATAACATTTATCCTTTCGTAATTTCTGATGATGAAGGAGAAAAATCAAAGAGCTCGAAAGATAAGAAATGAAATGGACCTGATTCAAAAGGACCAGGCCTTGTGTTTAAGATAACCTGCATGGTTCCATATAAGACCCTCGTTGTACTCTTAAAAGCTCTTATGTTGCAGCTCATAATGCGTTGGTTCTCAAGACCGAGAGCATGGTTGATAAGAATGAATGGATTAATAAGCTCCAAAAGGTTTTCATGAGACAAAATCTTTCAGAAGGTTCACTTGTAAGTCACACAAGAAAACTACATACTTATTCCGCACCAGTATCATGATGCTAAAGCCTTTGCTATAAATTTCCTATATGGCTTAAAACAGCCCGGTGGAGAAACTAAGATTTAATTTATCAATACATCTGCAGTGCAATTGGTAATGAGAGGTTTGAATCGTTGATTCAAGAGGATCAGAACATCAAAAGACGAAGAGACCGTTACCAGAAGCAGTCCTCTCTTCTCTCAAAGCTCAAAAGGCAGCTTAGCATTCACGATAACCTAGCAGCTGCTGCTTCAAGCTGGTCTGACAATATAGTGGCACTCATATATATATATACACACATCTCCGCTTTCGATATTGTGCTAATATGTAACCGCAAAATGCATGGGATTGATATTATGATATGATTATATGATGATGATGTATTTGCGTGTGTCTATAGATAGATATTTGTTAGAAGACATATATATGAGTTTGGTCTCATTTGGACATATGTTTTTTCTTCTTAAAGAAGAAAATGTTTATTTTCTTTTAATAGCATCTAATCTCGGGAAATTGAAAGTGTGTATTTTTTCCATTTTTGAGCAAGTTTATATTGATTGATTTATCCGTCTTTGAGCAATGCTAAGATTGTCTTGAACAGGGAAAATTGTTAGCCTAATCGAATCAGAGAAAAAACTAAGAATGACATAATCGCAAGTAGAAAACAATTTTCATATCGAAATATTACGAAATCTATGGTTATGATTATGGAGTTCATCATTCGAACATGGATACTAAGTAGGAGGTCACGGCTCAACCAAACACACGCAAAAAAAGAGAGAATTAATCATTCTGTAAGGCCAAAAATAAATGCCAAAACGCCATCAACCATGATTTCCCTAAACTAGTCATCACATTCACATTGATGCTGTCAAATCATATTCTCAGCAAAGTGAAGTGGTGTGTTCTCGGAACCTAATCATAGTCAACTCGTGTTTCTATACCTTGGCTCTTGTGGTATATATGGAAAGACAGGAATGGTCTAATCTTTGATAATCATCGTATGACACCGAACTTGGTGGTAGCTAAAGCAAGGGATGAAACAGAAGAGTGGTTTGTTGCACAAATTGATACTGAGACGGTGAACATGAGTGAGATTCAGCGACCAGTTACTGATAACGAGAGTTTTTAGGCTCGGGTCTATCAAATAAACCCTTGTACGTTGAATACTTAGGTATCGAATCCACAGGGAAACAAGAATAACACATCAAAAATACAAGACACTATTTAATCTAAGCGATATAAAAATTGGGTTTTTATCGAACAAATCGAAATATTCAAAAACGGAGAAATAAACGAGTAATGAAAACTAAGCACTAAAATATTGAACTAGAAACTAAATCATTCAAATAACCAAACACAATTTAAATTTCAGCAAACAAGAAGTTAAACAAGACAAAATTATCAACAAGAAAACCTTAAACGTTTTATCAATTTTAAACAAACGAATCCTCATGTGAAGCTAACGACTCGGGTGATTCTTAATCTGTTCTAGACATTTAAACAATCAATCATTTGTCTCCTTAGGCCTTAGATCGCTAATAAAAATTAACCCACGGCCATGGTGTTAACCCCTTTGCATGTCATAAATCCTCAGAAATTTTCGGTTTAGATTTTCTATGACTAACAAGCATTAAATACTAGTCTAACTAGCCATAATTCACCTTAGACTCAATTTTCGGTTGGCTAAGATATGAAAAGCACTTATTAAATTCATTCGGGAATTTCAAGTAACACCTTTCGAGTGGTGAAATTCCTAGTGATCTAAATCAACTTGATCAAGGCTAATCTAGCATTAATATCACTTAACAAGTAAGGAAAACAAATAATATAGCAATTAAAACATCAAGAACATCCTAGAATCACCTTAATCTACTTCACCCAAGAACTCTAATGGATCTACTCACACATGATCAAATCACAAAAGTAAACCATAGAAATGAAAGACATAAGTAAGATAAGAACAAAAGTGGAAAAAAGATTAGAGAAAACTTCCCTAGATGTGGCTAGTTCTTGGAATTAAAATGATGAACAACAATGAAGAACTAGAGAGAGTTTTGACTGAGTTTAGAGAGAGGTTTTTAGTGCTAAAATGAGATTAATTATTGCCTAAACAATGGCTGAGAATGAAAGTTAAAAAGAAAAATCGGATTTGAGTGCATGTCAATTTTTTTGGGCCATGGGCGGCTAATGGTAGATCAATCAGACTGGTCTTCAGTAAAACGATCATAACTTTTGATTGCAAAATATGGTGTTATCAGTTACTCTTCCCCGTGGGTTCCCCCTCAGTTTAACTTTACCAAATGCAACATTGGCTCATCTTGGGTTAATAGGTATTGTCTCACTTAACTGGCTGCTCTAGTTTTTGTTTTTCTTCCTTGCATTGCTTTGGCTAAGTATTTGCTTCTTGGTATGGAACCTTTCGTTTGATTCAATGAGATTTTTCTTGCGGAAAAAAAAAAGTCAACTAGTGTTTTAATTCACATAGACACAACTTGAAGCTCCCTCCAGCTTTTAATTAATCCCAACATAATCTTTTTATTCAATTTTTCTATTTTGGATGAAGTGTAGGAACTCTTAACAAGAACAGACAATCAGGTAAAATTAAATAAACAAAAGTCATAAAGAGATGTAATTCTTTTTGTTGAAAGGATACTAGATAATTTTTAGTTATGGTAAGTTAATGACTAAAATTGTATTTTTTAGACTAACTTTTATAATGAAAGCCTAAACCCTGGAAACCTCTGTTTGGAAAATACGCTCTTCTTCTTCAAATCATTATCGGACTTGATGGGTTTCTTCTGTCGAGGAGCCATTTTTGTTCGCAGAAAGAAAGCGCGAAATTTAATTGGAATCATAAGAGAGAAGAAATAGATGATTATTGGTACAAGAATGATTTATCTTGTCAAGAATGTGGCTCAGATCATTTCATTACTTCTTATTTTGTTTGGTTTAACAGTTTATTATTACATATTAAAATATGTATTGCTTTTGCTCTATGGTGAGATTTGTTCCCATCTTCTACCATTTCTTTTGAAAGTAAATATTTTTTTTTTTTTGTTTTAATCAGAATCCAGGAAGTTCTAGAATTATATGAGTGGCTTCATGTACCTCAATCCCTGATCTCCTTACAAAGTTTGTAAATATTTGAATCGTTTTTTCTTCAATTTATCTGTTTAGTGGTTGATGTTGGATCTACTATGGATGATGTCCTCTGTAGAATCTGTAATTTTTAGCTAACCAGATATATTCTTTACTTGTCTTGATAAAATTTTGAGGTCCTTTCCGAGCTTCCAAAACCAGCTTTAAGCATTGATCTTTCAAGGGATGGAATGCAAATAAAGGACCAGCCATCTTTCTGTTGCTTGCATTTTTCTTTGGTGCATGTGATGATTTGGTAAATATATAAGGTAAGTAAGGCTCTGTCTGAGCTCAGTGTTATCAGTGTTTCATATAGTTCTCATTAATGCATATGTTCGATTTGATTACAATGCGCATTATAGTAGCTGCATTGTTTTAGCATTTTGTCACAAAGTGATTTTTGATGGTGCTAATACTGATAATCTCTAGCTCTGCTTCTATATACTTTGATACTCTTATTATCTTGTTCAACATTTTGAATTAGTGCATGACAAGGAGATAAGCGTTTGTTATGTAATTTTCATAGTTTAAACCAAAAAGCATGGACCAAAAAAAGAAGAAGCACATATTCATGTATATAATCATAGCTTATAAGTTGTTATTGTAACGAATGCAGGTCATAAGTACGGTTTCAAATTACATAAATTTTCTGAAAAATATATTATAAATCCAATTGTACTGATTATATAATTCAAATTAAAGCTTCGTCTAGTGTATGAGAATGAGAGATAATCAAAAACAAAAAGAAAAATTGATTCATTAATTAAGATAAAATCTTATATTATCCACATAATTAACATTTCTACCCTAATTATTCCCTAAATCTTGATATTAATGAGACTAGAATGTAAACTTCATAACCAAGATGCCGCTTTAGCTAACGAAGAACTTGAAAAGAATCATGAGAATGAGGACCTAATATTGGACCGGTTATTGCGGCTTACATTCGGTTCTATATTCCTGGGATATTCCCTTCTATGTAAATGGATATTACGATCTTGTTGTAACTAGAATAGATAGTCCGAGATTTCAGAGTCTAGTTAATCGATGAGCTATATATGTAACTGTGCATCATCGTCTAAGATATACAGAAAATCCTCTTGATATTTGAATCTCTTTATGGTATCAGAACCTGATTCAAAATTCTGAAACTAAAATCTGTTTTTCTTTTATTCAATTTTTCGTTCACCAAGATGAGTTTAGCCCATAAGGTTTATGTAAAGCGGCAATGTAAGCCGCAATAACCGGTCCAATACCTAATGACTTTGAAAACTGGCTCATGGGATTAATTAATCATGAGGAGGAGATTATTGTTTTACGAGGGGAGGATCATAACTGAAAAATTGAGGTTTGCAATGTCTTACAAGCTCAAAAAGATCTTGGAGATGATGTCTTACATGCTAAAAAAAATCACTAGGAGATGATGTCTTACAAAATCTTATTCATAATGAGTTAGATAACACCATTTTGGGACTAGTCATGATAAGTCACTCTATACAAACAAACTGAGAAAATTAGTAACAATAAATTAGATGAAATTATGACTTAAATAAAAATACCAACTTATAGCCTTGATTGTACAGATTTTGCCCTCAAAACTAATCGGCTTATGACTATTGAACCAAACAAAAAAGAATGAATTTTCAATTGGTTGGTTACTAATGGTTTGTTGGGTCTCAACGAGAAAATAATGTTGTATCATCCATTAAACATATTGATAACTAATGATGATGAATGAAGTGAATTAGACCCTTTTGGTTATGATAATTATCATTAACTCCTTGTTGGTTCTATTAAGCATTGGCTCATTGGCTCAGCAGGATCCTGATCCTCAAGGAGTTCATATTCATAAAGTAGACCAATATAATCCAAGATCCTCAACAATTATAGCCTGATAAAGGAAGATATTAGTTTAAAAACACATCTAAGAAAAGAAAAACCCTTCAATTTCTGCAAACAATCCAGCTTCTACGTTATGAGCTAAGACATCAAATCATGTTGATTTTGATTCTCCCCCTCCCCATCTTATTAAGCAAATTCAACCTCAACAATTATAGCATGATAATTAAAAGAAGAGATAAATAGTTTTATAATGCATCTAAAAAAAGGAAAACGCTTCGATTTCTACAAACAATCCAGCTTCTACGTTGTGAGCTTCTAAGACATCAAAATCATTTTGATTCTCCTCTTCCCCATCTTCATTACGCAAATCCAACTAATTTTGGGATTCAACCTCAGCAATTATAGCCTGATAAATGAAGAAATAAATAGTTTAAAAAACGCATCTTAAAAAAAAGGAAAACGCTTCAATGTCGCTACATAATCCAAAATATCTTCACTAAATCTTTTTATTTGTTCCAAAAAATCTTAGGAACCAACTCGTTTGCATATTTATCTATAAATATTCACATATATACCAATAATCTACGAGATCAATCATAAATATTCACATTTATTATCCTAAATCTTCGGGATTCCGATTTCTGATTTTTTTTCCCAAATTCAAAATTCATTTTCCTCAAATTACGACAGGTACCTCCATCTGAATGAGAATTTGACGACTCGTCTGGAAATCTCCAATCGCGAAAGCAGCAGTCAAATTATGTGCAAGGTCATCCATGGCTGGATCTTCCTTTGGAGAGAAACCCTTAGACAAGAAATAAGTAGCAAAGCGCAAGTGTTAGTAGAGATGGTGCACATTAGTGAAGAGACGTACATGGTCCACATTAGCAAATACAAAGGGACCAAATGTAAACAAAATAGTGGATTTATATATATTTTTTTAAACTACAAATGCAAATTGTTTTAATAGGTTTTTTGTTTCCAAAAATGCACTCGTGTCACTTGCTCCACGCTCATATATAAATAATCTTCTACACGTCTTTGTCTATTTTACCCAAATACAATAGCAACAAAGGTTGGTTCTGAGGTAATGGAGGTCCTAGGCGAAACAAAAACGTGGACCTATAATATAAAAATATTTTTATATAATTTATTCTATTAATTTTTATTTAGAGAATTCCTAAATTTATTTTGCCTATTTTCTATTGTTGAAATACACAAAAATACTTTAGCTATGTATCAATATAATTTTAATTTAATTTGATAGGATACACACTAATTTTTCATTGTTACTCTTTACAAAAATTTGTATTAATAATTCTCAAATAAAATAAAATAAAATAAAACTCATAAAAATGGGCACACAAAAATGGGGCAAATGTTTCACCTATCTCCCCCCTAGAACCGGCCAATAACACAATCTGGCTTCTTAACACTCATTATCAGCTCACTAAAAAAATACGTACATGCAAATCTAAATCAGACTCGAGAAAGCTATGCACTTGCATCTCGAGTACTCAATTTCGTTTAAAATTTCCTCGATAACTCATTGGATCATCTCAAAATCCAATCTTTAATCTTCGCCAATAGTAAAATAATCGAGCAAAACCTCAAACACACAAAACTATGTCAAGGAGCTCCATAATCGGATAATAACGTAAAGGTCTTGTTTTTCAGTAAAAGGTAAATTAAACTTTGAAGAAGCTAGAAAATTAAGATATATCTAAAAGAGAGTAAAATTTACACACAAAGCAAAACAAAATTGTATTCAAGAGCTTACACAAAAAGGGTATATAATGAAACTAAAATGGGATCTCTACCTCTAGTCGGAAACTTCATCTCAAGTAAGATTCTTGCAAAAACAAGATGTGTGTGTAAATGCTATGTAAACTCATAGTCTGAAGCAGGACCTGAGAGATGTCTTCGTCTTCCAGAGCTCATAGGACTCATAGGACTCAAAGGCAATCTAGTATCCTTCCTTGCTTTGATGTTTGACGTAGCTTGTATCTCTATATTCATTCAATTGGTTTTACTTGAATCACTTTGTACATGAGTGTTCTCTTTGTATTTGATATATATCATGTAGTTTTTTCTTATATAAATTAAGTGGTTTACGTAGTACATGTTAACTGATTTTTCTTGTAAATGTTTCAAACTTCGATTATAATTATTTTTGTCAAAATTATATCACCTATATATAATTATGCTTAGTCTATAAATGGCGTCAGGGTTTGCTCTTGCTTATTTCCAAATGTGGACAATGTATTGACTATGGAGTAGTGATTACAAAATCTACAATTACATTTTGAAAGACAAAAAAAGTAGGTAACATTTGGAGGCAAGCCAGGTTTAGATCTATAGAGATTGATGAAACTAAGCTTATTCATATGGACTTGGTATCACAATGCTCATTCCTATAAGTTATGCTTAGTGTGACATTGTCTTATAACATGCATGCAAAAAAATTGGAGCTTGGTGAGTTGACTTTTGACTATGAGATAAAGCAAGGAACTGTGTTTGGAAGTTTACTCTAGTGAGCAGAAGTATGACTGCATCTGACTGAATATTTGGATTATTCAAGCTTTAAATTTTGTACATCACAATTTAACAATCTTAAATTGTAATGAAATAGTTTCATAAATTGTTCAACTATTCAACAAGAACCCAAGCCAATATGTGAGAATGAGATAAATTTAATAACGAAGAACGTTCTTTCTTTTACAAGAGTTTTCTACTTCCAAAGAACATATATAAAAAATAAAATAAAAAACATTTATAAACGAAACCCTTCCCAATTTTTTTTCTTGATATCGAAACTAAACTATATATCTTTTTTTTTCTTTTTCTTTATAACAACAATAAGACGTGTATATTCACATCCATATAATGAGACAAAGATTTATATGTATGTATGCTTTTTCTTCTCTATCGGGATTTAAGGGCTTTTCGATCTTATTTATAGTAAGATTATCAAGTGTAGTCTCTTTAATCAAGATGTTCTTTCGAAACCACCTGATCCTATCTGCATATGCAACCACTCTGGTGATGCTCCTCTACTGTATTCCCTTGTCGACTGCGACCCAAATTGCATTTCCGTATTCTCAAACGCTTGCTGACCAAACTAAGTTTCACCAAAAATAACAAAGATTAGCCAAACCATGTCAAGAAAATGATATATTTTTCGCAAAAACAGAGCCCGACCGGTTCATTGCAATGCTTAGATGAACCAATAGACACTTCTACTCGATAATATCTCGATAGAAACATATAGTATTTTGTAAAAAGTGGAGAAGGTTAAGTTGATGGGTCATGAGAATTATCACCTCTTTCGGTGGAAAAACCTCGATGCCAGGGTTCATTCTTGAGTTGACTGCTTCGAGCTTCATCGATAAGAACTGAAAAAATGCCAAACCATCTTATGAGACACACATAAGTTAAGTAACAAAACTATAGACAAGAGAAGAGAGGTTTTCACACCTCGACTTGACGCTGCAACGATTGTATATAGTTGATTATTTCATCTAGAACAAGAGCTTTTCCAATAACCTGAAAAATATATAAAACTTTCAATTATCTTATAGCACTCTGCAAAGAAATGTGAATGTTTTTGTTTGATAATTTACGATACCTTGTTACATCCAGGAACAAGATCTTGCAAGATTTTCATCCGCTCGCTTATTTTTTCTCTTCTCGCCTGCCAAAACCAAAGCAAATTGTCTTTACTCCAAATCAATTTTTTACTCATTCAGCCAAAAAAACAGAAGGTTTATTTATATCATATCATTATTACTCGTTCAGCTAGACTGTGACTATCAGTAGCTTGACCTCTTCTTGCTCGAACATGAATATAATCTTTGGTTGGTTCGATTTGTTGCTTCTTTTGATCTGTCTCTGTTCCTGGCGATCCTGCTTCACCTTTCTTATCACACACTTCATCCATCTTCTGTCTTTTGTTCTCACTTTCACTCTGATCAAACCCCCAAAAAAATATTATGAGTGTCTCAATGAAACAAATGAATAATTTTTAAGACACTTTTTTACCCATTAATCTCTTCTATTTTGTTTTCCTGATGATTATAGAATTACTTTTTGGTTAATTCAATCAAAAAAACAAATAAGAAACAGATTAAATTCAAATTATTTACATAACCATCAAATTGGTTTAAGCCTTTCTGGTTAATAATTCGACCAAAAACAAAAACTAAACACATTAAAAAACAGATAATATGATAACCAAAATAGACTGTTTCAAATTAATCCAAAACTGAAATAATTGACATAACCATCAAATTGGTTTAACGCCTTTGTGGTTAACAATTCGACCAAAAACATAACTAAACACATTTAAAAAAACAGATAATACAAAAACCAATTAAGACTGTTTCAAAATTAATCCAAATTATTCACAGAACCATCAAACCGGGGAAATAAAAAAACCCGAATCAAATAGAAAACCGAAAAAAATCCGTACCGTTACATTGGTGGAAACAACCTTCGACTCATCTTCCCGCCGCTTCCACGCGCCGGAGATACCTTCAATCACCGCCTGCGAGAGAGCGTGGCTCATACGCGCCGGATCACCGTTGGTTAGATTCGAATCCCCGAACTGTTGGGCCAAGTGAGGCCCAGAAAATCCTCTCGTCGTAGAAGAATCGCCGCCGGTTGAAACTCCGTTCAACGGAAATTGCCAGATCTCCGCCAGATTAAACGATCCTCCTTCGTTCATCATCCCACTCGGATCCATCAACAAAACACATACACAAAACAGTAAACAACCTCCACCGAGTTGACTCAGTCACCGCCGATTCAAAACCAGGAGAGAGAGATGCCTTTGGTTTTAGTATGTAAACTAAACTCCTTCGACTGTGGAGTCTGATTGCGTTACTGTGTAGATTTTAAGTTTTATATACTATTTAATAATTTCCAAAATCTTTAAAATAATAAATTATTTTGAGAAATTCCTTCAAATATCATCTAAATTTTTTCCGAAAATAGCACACTTTTCATTTAGTACAAAAATAACATTTTTAAAGAAAATAATAATTTAGTTTGTTGATTTGGATTAAATATTTTAGGATTTAGGGTCTAGTATTTAAAATGTAGGAGGTAAAATTTAGAGTTTAGAAATTAGAATTTAGAATTTTTTAAATTCTAAACTCTAAAAATGCGAGATTAAGAAATTTGTGATATATAAAAAAATTATTTTTTAATAAAAATGTTATTTTTATTCTAAATTGAAAAGTATGATATTTTTGTAAAAAAAACTTTATTTTATGTATTTTATTTTTCAATTTTGTTTTTAAATTTTAAAATAAAAGAGAAATATTTAATTTTTTCTTTTTCCACCTCGGGAGCTATGGTGTTTATTAACTCAACTTCATGGCGAGGTTTCCTTCCTCTGACCATAGTAGACTTTTATCTTCTGCTACGCGGGTGTACCTACACTTCTCTTGTATTTACCGTTTGATTAAAGATCTGAATCGACGGTTTTTAAATGAACCACGTAAGCCTCTCTCTGATACGGAAAAGAAACATACTTTGCGAAAATGGAAAAGGACTTGGACGGGGGGAAGTGGGGACCCACGTAGGTTTTAGATATTCCGTTTTGGGATTATTAATGCTTTAATTTTTGTTTATTGATTAGTAGTGATGGGTTGTGGATTTTAATGATGTGTAAGTTGTAGCATAGATGAGACAGGGTTTAATACTATATTGGATTTTCCCAATTGACTAACCTTTAATTTATTAGAAATATTTATGAGATAATTATGATTTTTTTTATTTAGGCAATAACTCCACCATTACAAATACTCAAACATGATTTGTTTGTTTTTTTTGTATTTTATGGTCATTTAATAAAACCTATAAAGGCTAAAATGAATATCTAAATTTGAGATGTTGTGGTAACCAGAAAAAGAAAAAGTTGAGATGCTAATAAATTGTTGAGTCTATGATCAATAGCTAAAGATTTTTTATTACCATATAGCAATGGCATAAATCCAACTAACTCTAATCTAATAAAATTTTAAGTATACATATCTTTTTATTTTTTTGGGCAAACATATTTTTTTTTGGGGGGCAACATGATTTTTTTTATAAGTATAAGTATAACATATTGATAATCGTTAAAAGTGTCACCAATGTTGATATTTTCTTTTGTTAACAAGAAAATCTGAACATTTGGTCTATAATTTTCACTGATCCAGAACATTATCAGTTGATAATATATGTATGTATAAGCCATAAATCATAGGACCAAGAGCTTAATCTCTTTACAATAAATCATTGATAACCACAAATAGCTAGCTACCTATGCCAGATAAGTGGATATTCTTAAAGCATGATAATATGAGAAACATTAGTATACATTCACATTGCTCATTAGATATTATTATAACTTCGTTATTATTATAAATAATTTGACTGGCTTATATCTATATGTTGCTTGGTTGAATATATTATCACATATGTATTTATTTTCAGCTTTATGGTTGAGAAAAAGGAATAGTAGTTTGTGCCAAACTCTTGCTTGTGACCATATCTTATGTTAAATATTCGTTAGGCTTCACTTTCACCTATAAAGCTCTATGTTTCTCCTTCCTTCTTCTATTCCGTAACTCAGTACCGCCCATACCTCTGTCCTATGAAATTTCGACACGTGTAGTAAATGATTCCCGACAACTACGTGAGTAAGTGAGCATCACGCAATCATCGCCGTACCATGTTCTGCCTAATTTAACTCTTTCAGACGGAAAAAGTGTGACGGAACAACATTTTTATCAGTTTACTTTTGTTATTATTGTTTTTTTATATATATTGTTAGTTTGTTACAAAAATTAACTTATTCCCTTTTTTTATTTTATGTTATTGGGATTTTCCAAATTAACTTACCGTAACTCAAACTAACAATTTAAGGTTTTATTTTAGTAAACATGATTGTATTATATAGTCCATCTATATAGAATTAAATACACTCCAAAACATAAAAACATATATCCAATAATACTGACAATTTCCTAAGATAAAACCTTTATTCCGTGTGAGTGTATTTACGCAAGAGCGGCCTGGATTTTGTATTTTGAATCTTTGATTGATGTTCAACATCCAAACTGATGATTTTATAAAAAACATCCAAACTGATGACTTAGAAAAAATATATGAAAATTTATTTTATAGTACATTAATTAAAAGCTCTTCATGTCTAATCCATCTAGTATTCACAGATATACAATTTTTTAAAACCTGAACATTTATATTAATTTTATAACCACAAGACCATGTTTTTGTTTAATATCTTAACCCAACAAATTTTGTCTTCATAAAAAGTATAAGATCACTTGAGAGTTGAGAGTTGAGAGTAGAGACTATTCACCCCGCTTGCTTAAGAATCATATCTACTATTTGCATATTTATATCTTATTAACCCTCGCTACAGTATAATTATGATTTATCTACTAACTAAGTATCGAGTTTATTAGTGATCATTTTAAAAATATATTGGTTGGCTATCTACAAAATCAGACATTTACTAATTTGTATCTAAATGGCTACATTTCTAGACCATGTCATTGTCCTTAAGACACATATTGACCACTGAAATGACACTGACAAATTTTTTTAATTATTTCAATTCTTTTTTTATATTAGCCACTGATCATGCATGTAGTCACTTTAAATTTCGTGGTTACGGTCATATCGGTGATTGAAACCGTGATTTTTTTTAACAAGTAAGATTCATAGCCGTTTGCTGGACACTAAATTATTTGTAGTCATCTATCTTTGTCTAAATTTTTTCAACTAAATAGAAATTATAAATTCAGTTACATTTTATCATCTTAGCTTATTTTTGTATTCGGTTTCTTTCAAAAATATGTTCAGGGTATTATTCATTTTTCTATAACTTTCTCATTTTTCATTCCTTCAAAAAAAATTATTCAGATTTTCCTCTGTGCTGCGATTCATTCTCTATTTTATATATATTGTTTTCTTAAGAGATCAAAGCGTCTAGCCGTCGAACCGTCATCATAAAAAGTATGTAGAATAAGTATAATCAAAATAACATATAGTGAAACAAATTTCAAACTCGTACAATGAATTTAGGCACGTTGAAAATAGTAAGTTATAGTGAAAATGAACAAACTCTTTACGTCACGAAATGAACAAAAACAATACTTACTGCACGTGCTTGATTTCTCTAAAAGGATTGTGTTCTCAGTCCATTCAATTGGCGCACGTTGGAAATTGTTTGAAAATTATTTTATATGTATTTAACTTTCCGTAATTTTATTCTCTCAATTTTCTTATAGAAATCATCAAACAATGAGGTGTCTATCTATTCTCACATATATAAGTTAACAAATTCAAAAGAAATACTCAAAATTAGGATTCTCACCGGCATTGGCATTCTTAGATATACAGAAACTCAAGGTATATATTTTTAAAATTTTAATTTTTTTAATAAAATTTATTTTCCTATAGTGATTCTAAGCAAGTAAAAAGAAAGAAAAAGAAAATTTGTTGAAAGAACAAAAAGAGATAAATTAAAAATAAGATGGATCCAAAAACATATCCAAATAATTAACTAAAGAAAAATATCCAAATAAAAATATCAATTTGTAATTAAATAAAAGTTTGGAACTTTCCATCTAGAACCTAGGGATGGAAAAAATATCTGTAACCGAAAAAACCGAACCGAACCAAACCATAAATTAGTATTGTAGTTTAGTTTTGATTTTTCTTAAAAATCCGTTCTGTTACCATTATAAATATTATTTTAGTTTCGGTTTAAAATCATCAAACCGCGAGTTTTTTTTTAATTTTAAATTTTAGTTTTATATATGCTTAGATAGATATTTGTGTTATATAGGTTTGAAATCTTTTAGCAAAACTACCTTAGAAACGGTCACAAAAAAGATTAATAAAAGAAAGATAAAAAAACTCTAAAAATATAAGTATTTTATATATAATTTAAGGTTTTTATCATTTATTTATTTTTCTTCGAATTTTATCAAGTTGTTTTTATAAGCCGCTCATTAGGTTTTACTTCCATTCTCATTAAGTTATTCACTAGAATCGATTTTGAGTTCTTACAAATACAAATACAATTACAATTACAAATTCAATATTTTTGATTTTGAGTTTTTAATTATTATTTTTTATAAAATCATAAAATCATCTAAAAAACCAAAACTGAAACCAAACTAAACCAAACCAAATTAATTACGATTAAATCTGTTATTACCGTAAACCAAAAAAAAAACGAATCGTATCAAAACGTATTTCAATCGATTTCTATGTGGTTTTATATTCTATAGAACCGAAAACCGTAAAACCGAAAAAACTAAACCGAAACCAAGTGTATTTACTACTACACTAAGATAATTTCAAAATTCAACATTCATGAATCAAGAAACCCCTAAAACTACATATATATCATTTGGAGGCATGTGAAAAATGGGATTTTCGACAAGGTAAAAAAAAAAGAAACATTTGCATGATGAATCTGAATGCTAAATTAATCTAGAATTAGTATTTTACTAATGAAACAAACGAACATGGATTGTTTTAAATATATGAAAACATGTTTTCAAATAAAACACTCATCTTTCAACAATAAATATTTTTAGAAAACAAAACTAAAATTATTTGTTGTAAAGGCACCATTCAATAAATAAAAAAACTACACCATTCATTTTCTAATTACATAAACTTCCATTTTTAAAAAAATTTGCATCGTTTTATTTCTTCTATAAAATTACTGCTCATTATCTTTAGACAATAATTTATTGAAACTTCAATATCTATACTACTTCTTACTCAAAATTAACAAAATTAATCAAGTGGTCTTGACTTTGTCTAGTGGTTTCTACTTGAAGAAGAATTGTTCTTCTGGTTCAGACTAGTGATCGATTCCCTTCAAGCGCGAAATTCTCTATCATTTCCACTTGGTCACTAGAGCAATCACATGACTCTCCGGATCTCGAGATTAGTCGGTGCGCATAGCCCTTGACCCGAGAATCAGCTAGGGTGTAAAAGTCTATGCGACCTGACTCGGAATTCATGGGATCATTGATCCAAATCACCCGAGTTATATATATATATATATAAAATTAACAAAAATTTAATATGTATTTTACCCCTTGCTCTGAAACCAAGCTCATCATCTCGTCAACACCATCTATTAATTAACACAGTACACGTTGAACTTCAAGGTGACAAATCTACATCACCTCACCAAAACTCTTTTTGAGAGAATATAAATCGTATAATTGTAAACTAGTTAGTAAATTATTATACCACAACCTTCTTTATCTTATGTGAAAAACGTAGAAAAATACATCGGAAGGCTTGACACTTCATTTTCATTTTCTATTATGCTAGATGTTGAAGTCATCGTCCATCAAAACGAACAAAGCATAATATTTTTTGGTATCAGAATGCAATTGTCGCTCTTATCATTTATGATGAGGGGACGGTTGGTACCTTATTTTAAATTGGAAAATATGAAATCTTTTTAAGGTAGAAAATGATGGTACGCTACCACTGATCAACATCAATCTCTATCAAAGTATCAATTAATGATACAACAATGTTTTTCATCAACTTGTTGAAACAATTTTATTCATAATTATAGGGTTTAATATGCATTTCATATAGTTTTTCAATTTGTACATTTATAATTTCTTATGCTAAAGTAGGATGTTTTAAATTAAAACATTGTTAACAAAGTGTCTATTGGGTAGAAGAATCAGGGAACCAAAAATGTTCAAGAGATTTATCCAAGGTTGCGATGGCTTGCAGTTGCAGTCCATATACTTCCATGCTGGGTTCAAAATAACCCATAAGGCCCATATAAAGATACTGCTTGTAGCCTCGAAGGGGCTTTGTTTTTCTATCGACTATAAACAAATTTCTCGCAGACAACCCAAAAATTTGAATGGCAGAAATTATTGAAATTTAGCCTGCTAGGTGACTAGTTCAGCTTTCATCTCCCATAACTTTTTAATCTGATCTCTAAACTGTGAATTTTTTTAATTTTTTTTTTTGGGAAAACAATGTAGCTGCATATAGTTTCATAATGACTATTTAATCACATATATCCGAAAACGTTGGATGTGATTGTCACATTCTTAAATTTGGCTGAAATCTATAGGGGGAAACCACTTAATAGAGTTTAAATCCTACTAATATTAAAAGGGAAATATATTTAAAAATTTAACATTCAGTTTGTTGAATATTTCATAATATGCCATTGGCAAAAAGAACAAAAAAAAAATCATTAACATTAAAATGTCTAAACAATTGAATCTATTATCCTTATTATTATTAACAACAAATCTACAAAATCTATTATATATATATATATAGCGCATAATAATGTTTTTAAAATTTGTGTATATATATATATATATATATTTCATTTCACATTAAAACGTTGTGAAATTCCGTCACCATTGGCATAAACATTTCATATATATATATATATATATATAATATTATTTTCAAACAAATTTTAAAACACTATCCCACAGCAAATATATATATATATATTTAAATATTTGTATATATATATATATATATCTTTTACCAATCCCGTCACCATTTCGATCTTTAAGTCAAATGGTTTCTGTTTCTAAGACCACTTTAATATTTTCGAAAAGTTGTTACGTAAGGAATCAAGTTCGTTTGTTACAACTAATTAGTAATTACGATAAGATAAGAAGATAAACAGGAAGAAACAAAGTTTCATATTGTCTTCTTTCTCATGTATTTTTCCATCGTTTATGTATTCGCTGATTTAAATAGAAAAGTCGTTTAGCTATGTAATTCATAGAAAACTGGAAATAGTAGATTATCATCAATCCTATCAATAATTATTTGTTACTATTAGTAAACAGTAATTACTTAAACTCGTTAATATTGCCGCTGCTTAGGTTGTGTGGTCTATAAAAATTCTTGGAAAATCCATGAGTCCTCCTGATAATTAACGTTTAAAGACCATTCTACATTTCATCATCCCTTAAAAATAAGATATACTAGATTTTAAAAGTTATTGTTTATATACGTAGTATTAAAATTAGATATTAATTTTTTTAAAGTCTATATCTTATTTGTTAAGATATAGCAAATGCCTCCACTATTAGTTTCCAATTTTCCATCATCTCTATACTATTATTTGAGCAATGTTAATAGTAAATTATGAAAAATGCCATTAGAAAATAAATATTTTACCAGCATTTTGTGTCGATTTCATGTGTGTCTCTTTTTTCAATATCTATTTTTTTTTGCCAAATTTATCTTTCTTTTTTGAAATAAGCGTTTTCTTATCTTTAGTTTTTGTCTTACAATTTGATTGATAATTGATATTTATGTTTACTTAGAATTTAAAGCATGACTTAAAGCAGATCGCAAAGGCATTTTGATCACTAACCATAACATTTACAATTGGAGTTTGTAGATTTATTATGATTCGTCAGTCTTTAGAGACTTCTTGCTATTGTGATTTGATCTGAGTTATGGTTCTGCGTTTTTCAGGTAAATAGATATTGCTGGAGTTTGTCTAGAAGCATGGGAGTTTTATACTAAGAAGGTAAATCATTGACAATCTCCTGATTTTTTTAGAATGCTCACTAAATTTAATGATGCTAATTCTGATATAGAACTGAAATATCTATAAAGGCTTATGCAAAAATATGCAGAATTATAGGTTGATTGTTGAAAGAACTTAACTGATTATCAGCTAATCATTCATTGGTGAAATTCATTTGTTTTAGTGGGGAAAGTTGGCCAATTCATGCATCAACTACGGTCATGTGTTAACTTTATACCTCAATTATACCTCTGTGCAGATCTATATATGAACTAATGAAAAATTTGAATTTAGTGTCTGAATTAACAAAATTGAGCGAAATTATACATTTCATCTAACACCGTTAACATCCTCAGCATTGCCGTTAGTTCTTGATAACGTGGTTATCCACGTAATAGACCGAGATTCCACGTAATCTCAGTTTAATTGTGAGATTATTTGATATGGCCAAAACGCCGTTTTGGCCAAAGATGAGAATTAAAAAATGGCACAAAAGTACGTCGTTTTGCTAATCGCTTCTTC
>VBRH01001181.1:3377-18099 GCA_014578085.1 Cardamine resedifolia | reverse complement strand
GAGAGAGAGGAAGACACCTTACCTCCACTTGTGCGATGGAGATGCTCTAACAAACTAAGTATCTCTGATTTTGTTCTTAGTTGTTGCTTATTGCCATAATCGGGTCCTTTTCTCGTATAACCCATTGTAATCCCCTTTCTCCTTTTTAAAATGGTAATGGCAATGGAAATTAATTTCAGAAAAAACAATCTCTGATTTTGTTTATGCTTGATCTCTTATAACTCCTTTTGATGTTTCTTATGAGTTTTGGAATTTTGGTAGAATTACATATTATTCATATATTTTCGTAAAAAAGAAGAAGGTAAATGTATATATCATCTATATTTCTAAGATATAACTTATTAAAAATTTAAGTGAATATTAATTAGCTTTTAATTACCTAGGAGAGGAGCTTTTTGTGATGAAGGCGACTCTAATACGTTCAGTCTTTCTTCATTGGCTTTACCCCACAACACCATGTAAAATCCTATTGATATCAATATTCCTCCTATCAAACTGTGTATTCAAACATAAAATGAGAAGAATTGAGAAAAGAGATTCACACATAGTGAAATTAAAATCATTAATAGAGAACGAAGCAAAAATTGTGTATAATAATAACCTTCCAAGGTAGAGAGACTCGCCGAGGAAAATGGCAGTAGATGCGGCTGCGATCAATATAGATAATGGTTTGAACATCGACAAAAAACATATGTCCCTTGTGACTCACCGCCCACAAATGTATAATAGTGTATCCAGTAGTCAAAATCCCCTATGAAAATATGTATGTATATTCCGTATATAATCAAGACTATGAAAAACGAGTAAATTAACAACATACTAAACCAAAGCTATATAAAAATATTACCGTTGCTAAAATGCTAAAAAATGTTATGTTAGATCTTATGATCCATGTCTTCCAATTGTCCTTCTCCGCTAAAAGGCTAACGAACGCGCTCACAACGGCAATGAAAACGTTATGCACGAGCGTCAAAAGGACCACAGATGGATATAGATTCATTATGTGAGCCTATAAATACCAAAGTTCCGAGTTATCATATATTAAAATCTAATTTAATCTAATTTAATAGAACTTAAACCACATTGATACAAATTGAACTATTTCACTGATATTTTAAAGTGCTTATAAGATGTTTATGTGTATATATATATATATACCATAACAAGGTAAGAGATGGAGATAAGGGTGAATTGGAGAGCAAGAAGGCCACCGCCGATGACCCAACCCGAGTATGAAGACATTAGCATTGGACCGTGGTAGAGAGTAACCACAAGTGCACCTATTATAGAAACTATTGTCCCCAACACTTTGGCTACATTACTCTCTTTCCTTAGAGATATCTTCTCCATTCTTCATCAAAAAGTGCAAGTTAGTAACCATAAAAACGTTTTTTTTTTCTTTAACATTTTGGATATGACAAATATGTTTGGTAAAACCGTAAAAAAAATAAAATTACCTAAAAACAACGGCTAGGATGAAGGTAAAAGCAGGATTCACATTGCTCATGGCCGAGAACAAAGTCGGCGAGCTGTATTTTATCCCATTGTAGCCTGCGATTTGGAACAGACTTCTGTTTTTTTTTTCAGAGAAAAAAAACCGAAAGTAGTCAAAGTAAGAAATATATTATTTTCACTTGAATCAATTTTATCATCAAAATTGAGAGAGACAACGTATTAAAAAATACAATGAACAACTAAAAAATTGGCTAACGTGTCGTCAAAGTGATTATAATTTTTTCACTTGAATCAATTTTATCATCAAAAAATTTCTTCTTTGCTTACTTTAATTTAAAGTCTCGTTAATCACGGGTGAAGTATTTAATTAATTAGTATCCTAAGAACCACTGAAGAAACTGCAATATAATAATATGTAATTCAAGAACCAATCAATAATTCGTTTTGAAAACTAAGGATGTATGGTTTCAAATGCTACTAAATATATAGGGGTTACCAAAGTAAATGAACGAACTTACGCTATTAGGCCATAAAGCCCCATTTTGCAAACAATTGAAGAAGTTAACGGAGGGAGAGATCTTGATCTGTAGAAATATGTAAGGCTATATAAGAGCAATTACTTATCAAAATATGGAAACAGAGTCGTGAGAATAAAATACCTCAAGGAGAGAAAGGTAAGAGGAAGAAGAGGAAGAGATGCAAAAGTGTAAGAATAGACAAGAACCACGAATGGGTTAACTCCTTTGGAAGTCGCTACTTTGACCAGAGTGTTTACTCCGACGTTAGAAAACTCCGTCGCTACCATCGCCGTCAAGATCCAGCCGTCTCTGTTACATAACCTTCCCGGAGCCATTTTCACTTCTTGGCTTTGTTTTTGTTTGCTCGATCTCTCTCTCGCTCTCAAGAACCCATTTTGATTTCGTGAGTTCTTAAATATCTTATCTTAATTATTGAGTCTTGATGGGAAAAGAGGGTGAAACATTTCCATCACATTGTTCTTTTTATCAAAAAAAATAAAAAAATAATTCCATAACCTTATGTGAGTATGGGTCGATAGTTTTTTTTTTTGTCAACATAATTATAAAGACTTTTTGTTGAAAAAAGAAAATGAGTCCATAAATATAAATAAATAAAACAAAGATTTCACATTCATCCAACATATCTTTATGATAACGTTTCATCTTCTCTGTTGTGTGTGGCCTGCAAAGCAACAAAAATGACTGCTCCGGGACACTTACTATTTTGGTTGCATCCTCTCTTGCTTTGCCCCAAATCTCAATAAGTCAATATCATTGCCCCCAGCCCCAGATCAGAGAGTAAAACACTGTCCATGTAACTATTTATTTTATTATTTAATCTTATAAATCTTATGTACTCAACAACCGAAATTAAAATTGGTTACTGTCAACATATATGAGAACATGAACATGAAGAGGGGAACTATATCAAATACATCCATTATCTGGTAATTCTTTGCACTCAGTGAAAAAATATGAACAAGCTCAGATACTTGAAAAGTTTATACCGAGAGAGAATTGTTGAGGAGATCAATACCTTCAGGGGAAGTAGAAGAAGGACAACACAAGATTAAAATGCAAAGACATCGATCCAACCTTGGCACACTCCACTGCCACCATTGCGGCAAATGGCATAGCTTCTCTGCAAAAGTATATCTATGCCACTAGTCTCTTCTGACTCCGAGAAATTCTTTCAAGACAAAATGTGCTCAAAAGCAAGCATAGTGAAGGTAATATGGCAATATAAGTGGTTTTCCATAAATAACAAATCTTTCTTAATTAACATTGAAATACTATATGTAAATATTAATGGGAATCATCTCTTAGTGGCTCCATATTTACCAATGATTAATATAAAAGGATTACACTTGCATTAATCACATCTTAATGATGAAACTTCATCTTCTACAGCGTGTGAAAGTAGCAAAGGAGCCTGCTCTGTACCAGCCACAATTTTGGTTGCATCTTCTCTTGCTTTTCCCCAAATCACAGTGTAGAATCCTAAGCTCAAAATCACTGACCCAATGATACTGCACCCAACACATATATTGCGAAACCTATATCGGTTATTGTTGTCTCGAAAGGCATATTATGATAGATAGAGAGGCATATGAAGAAACTATAGATGGAGAGTGTGACTTGTGATGAATTAGAACCAGAAACCATATAATTACTCTCTCTAAAGCTGAGTGTTATGTTTGCTTTTAAATCAAGAGACGATAAAGATAAATCTTCTGAGTGTGCTATTAAGGAAGATTTTGAAAGATATAGTACCTCCCAAGGTAAAGTGTATCACCGAGGAATATAACACTCATAGCTACCGCAATGACAATAGATAATGGCTTGAACAAGGATATGTAGACTGGACCCTTCAGATGCAGACCCCATGTATGTATAACCGAGCCAAATGATGAAACTAAGCCTCCCTGAAACAGAGTGTTAATTTCTGAGCTTAAAACATAGTCACTACTTGAAACAACATGTAAGGTTTGATTCTCACCGAGTACATGACTGCGGCAAGGGAGACACCTGGTTTAAGGATAAAAGAAGTCAAGTCTTTTTCCGCAAATAGACATACCGGTGCTGAGATTAGTGATGCACATAAGCTGTACAAGAATACTACGGTTATTTCTTCAGGGTATAACTCCATGACCCGAGTCTGAAATCATATAGAGATGCACATTTAGCAAGAGTTTGTTTTGTGTGTAACCAACAAATCAAATGTCCTTTTCATACCTGAAGAATATACCAAGCTGAAATAAGCAAATACTGTGTAGCGAGCAAAAGGCCTCCGATTATCCAACTCGAATCGAATGAAGTTAAATGCTGGTAACCCGAAATGGTAGGTGATGAAGGCGTAAGAGATGGAGCAGTTAGAACTTTGGGGCCTTTATAAAGAACAATAACCAAAGCACCAGATATAGATACTATCGTGCCAATGATTTTAGCCTGAGTCGCAGAACTCCTTAACACTACTTGTTCCATCCTTTACGAGTCACCCAAGGAAGCAGAAACGGTAAGAGTTAAATGTTCAGATGACAGACAAACACACCTCAAATTCTCACTCAGGACAAAATGTGGGCACAACATGTTTTTATGCAACAACAATGTTGTACTTGTACTAGTGGCTGTGAACTTTTCTCTGAGTTTTGGTTTAGATTGGTACCAAACTGTTACTGTGTTTAAACTAATACTCAATGACCCAAAAAAAGTAAAGACTTTGATACCCAAGTCATTCCACAAAAGCAAAAAGGCTTGAGATTTTGTTAATGACTGTGGAATTACTCCACTGTTAATTAAATTGTCTACATTCCTATCCTAAAACAGAAATGAAAGAGAATGGAGTCGAACCTGAAGATAACGGCGAGCGTGAATGTGAAAGCCGGCGTTAGGTTGCTGATGGCAGAGGCAAGAGTTGGAGAACTATATTCTATACCTTTACAACCAGCTATTAGAGACATGAACCTGTTTCCTCAAAGTTAGCAAACTAGAATAGAAAAAATCGGTTAATGCCCATATCTGGGAGTGTATTATTTACCCAATAAGTGCAAGTAAGAAAATCTTGAAGAAGACAGGAGATTTAGCTGAAGGTAATCTTCTTGACCTGCACAATCTAAAATGCATTCACATTCTTGAAATTTTTGTACTGGTAAAGAGTAACCGAGGAGATCAGTACCTTCCAAAGATGAGGGATAGCGGAAGAAGAACAACTGTAGCACCAGCATAAGTGTACAAGACAAAGACATAGAAGCTCAATCCTCTCAATGTCGCAGCCTTGAACAGTGTGTTAGATCCAACTGAGAAACACTCCACTACGACCATTGCAGTGAACGGCACAACATCTCTGCAAAAGTATCTACATGCAACAGTCGGTTCTCTTGCTCCTCTTGTCATTGATCTGATTCTGATGTCGAAGACTTTCAGAAATTCTCTGAAGTCAAAGTGATTTCTTAACCAGTCATAGTGGTTAATCCCATCACGTTTGCTAAATGGTTACATTATTTTATTTAGATAAATTAGCCCAACAACTTAACCAATACTTTATAGTTTACATCATTATCAAAACTAAAATATATAAATTGACCAATACTTTACACCACTGCCACGATACAACTAAAATACTTATTATGAAGGATCAGATCCAGATAATCAGGATCAAATGTGTCAAAGCCAAAGAGCTCAATAAGTCAATAGCGTTGCCCTCAGAGCAGTGTGTAAAACATAATTACTATTTATTTTATTATTTAATATTTTAATCTTATGTACTCACCAACTGAAATTTAAATTGTTACTATCAACATATATGAGAACATGAACATGAAGATCAAAATAAATGTTTCAACAACCTTAAAACTAAGTTTTTATCACTTATGTTTCTCAAGATAGAGAATGTAGCCAAAAAATATGGTACCTCCCAAGGTGAAGTGCATCACTGAGGAATATAGCACTCATAGCGCCTACAGTTGTAATAGACAACAGTTTAAACAAAGATATGTAGACCAGAAACTTGATTCAGATGCAGACCAGACCCTTCAGATGTAGACCAGATAATTCAGATGCAGACCCCAAGTGTGGATAGTTGGGCCCACTGATGAATAAAAGACTACCTGAGACATAGTGCTAGTTTCTAAGTTTAAGATAAGAGTCAGTACCTGAAGAGAGTAATAGAGTTTGATTTCTCACCTGAGTATATGATTGAAGCGAAGGCGTTTCCCAGTTTAAGCTGGCAATGTTTCATCCTTTACAGTCACCTGATGATAAGATTGATAGTAACAAACAAACTTCGTTTAACAAAAAAAAAAAAAAACAAACAAACTTCATAAATGATAAGAAAAACCAGCTACCAGCGACATGAGCCTGTTCCCACCAAGTTAACAAACTACAAAAGAAAAACCGAAAAATGCTCATAAAATCTAGAGATGGGAATATACTATTACCCAACAAACCCAATTAAGAAAATCTTGAAGATGAGAGAAGACTTGAGTGCATGAAATCTTCTTGACCTGCAAATGTTTAACAAGCTCATATACTGAGAAAGAGTAGTTGAGCAAATCAGTACCTTCCAAAGATGACGGGAAGTGGAAGAAGGACACGTGGAGCAACAACATAAAGAGTACAAGAGTCTTGATATATATGTCTAGACGCTGAGAAATTCTCTGAAGTCAAAATGAGCTCAGAAGAGGGCACAGTGAAGGTTATATGGCATAAATAAAATATTTCTTATTAACCCTTAATAATAATACAAGAAAAACAAAAAGAAAATATTCTATGTATATATAATATTTATAGTTACATATATAATGGGGAACATCTCTTAGTCGCTCCATATTTATAAATGAATAATCTAATTGCATCAGTCACATCGTAATGGTGAGGCTTCATCTTCTATGGTGTGTGAAAGTAGCAAAGGAGACTGCTCTGTACCAGCCACAATTTTGGTTGCATCCTCTCTTGCTTTTCCCCAAATCACAGTGTAGAATCCTAAGCTCAAAATCATTGACCCAATGATACTGCACACAACACATATATGGTGAAATCTATATCGGTTATTACTGTCTCGAAAGGCATATTATGATAGATAGAGAGGCATATGAAGAAACTATATATGGAGGCTAAGTGTGACTTGTGATGAATTAGAACCAGAAATCAGACAACTCTCTTAGATACATGTAACTAAATTTGAGTGTTATGTTTGTTTCTCAATCAAGAGACAAATATAGATAAATCTTATGAGTGTGTTATTAAGGAAGATTGTGAAAGATATAGTACCTCCCAAGGTAAAGTGCATCTTCGAGGAATATAAACCCCATAGCTACCGCAATGACAATAGACAATGGCTTGAACGAGGATATGTAGACTGGACCCTTCAGATGCAGACCCCATGTATGTATAACTGAGCCCAATGATGAAAGTAAGCCCTGAAACAGAGTGTTAATTTCTAAGCTTAAAATATAGTCACTACTTGAAGCAACATATTAGGTTTGGTTCATACCGAGTACATGACTGCAGCGAGGGAGACACCCGGTTTAAGCATAAAAGAAGTCAAGTCTTTTTCCACAAATAAACATACTGGTGCTGAGATTAATGTTGCGCATAAGTGGTACAAGAATACTACGGTTATTTCTTCAGGGTATAACTCCATGACCCGAGTCTGAAACCATATAGAGAAGCGCATTTTATCAAGAGTTTTAAGTGTCACCAACAATCAAATGTCTTTTTCATACCTGAAGAATATACCACACTGAAGTAAGAAAATTCTGTGTAGCGAGTAAAAGGCCTCCGATTATCCAACTCGAATCGAATGAAGTTAAATGCTGGTAACGAAAAACGGTAGGTGGTGAAGGTGTAAGAGATGCAGCAGTTAGAACTCCTGGGCCTTTATAAAGAATAATAACCAAAGCACCAGATATAGATACTATAGTGCCAATGACTTTAGCCTGAGTCGCAGAGCTCCTTAACACTACTTGTTCCATCCTTTAAGAGTCACCCAAGGAAGCAGAAGCAGTAAAAGCTAAATGTTCAGATAACAGACAAACACACCTTAAATCTCTCTCAGAACAAACTGTAGGCAAGACAAACTTTTATGCAACCAAAAAGTTTTACTTCTACTAGTTTAAATGTTCAGGTGCCTTGGCGAAAAAAAAAATATGTTCAGGTGACCTTTTCTGTTTGTTTTGGTTTTGCTTGGTACCAAACTGTTACTGTGTTTAAACTAATACTCACTGACCAAAAAAAAGTAAAGACTTTAATGTCAAAAACATATCTTGGTCATTCCACAAAAGCAAAAGGCTTGAGATTTTGTTAATAACTGTGGAATTACTCCACTGTTAATTAAATTGTCTCGATTACTATCCCAAAACAGTAATGAAAGAGAAGAGGGTGGAACCTGAAGATAACGGCGAGCGTGAATGTGAAAGCTGGAGTGAGGTTGCTGATAGCAGAGGCAAGAGTTGGAGAACTATATTCTATACCTTTACAAGAAGCTATCATAGCAATGAACCTGTTTCCCCAAAGTTAGCAAACTATAATAGAAAAATCGGTAAATGCCCATATCTAGGAGAGTATTATTACCCAATAAGCGCAAGTAGGAAAATCTTAAAGAAGACAGGAGATTTGGCTGAAGGTAATCTTCTTGACCTGTACATGTAAAATACATTAACATTCTTGAAAATTTTATACTGATAAAGAATAGTTTAGGATATCAGTACCTTCTAAAGATTAGGAATAGTGGCAGAAGAACAACTGTAGCACCAACATAAGTGTACAAGACAAAGACATAGAAGCTCAATCCTCTCAATGTCGCAGCCTTGAACAGTGTGCTAGATCCAACTGAGAAACACTCCACTGCGACCATTGCAGTAAACGGCACACCATCTCTGCTAAAGTATCTCCATGCAACTGTCGGTTCTCTTGCTCCTCTTGTCATTGATCTGATTCTGATGTCAAGACTTTCAAAAATTCTCAGAAGCCAAAGTGAGTTCTTAACCAGTCACAGTGGTTAATCCCATCACGTTTGCTAAATGGTACATAATTTTATTTAGATAAATTAGCCCAACAATTTAACCAAAACTTTACAGTTTACATCATTGTCAAAACCTAAATTATATACATTGACCAATACTTCACACCAACTTACACCATTGTCAAAACTCAAATATATACATTGACCAATACTTCACACCAACTAAACAAATACTTTACGTCATTGCCACGATACAACTAAAATACTTATTATGAAGGATCAGACCAGATAGTGGGATTCCACTATAAGAAACTCTGACAACGAAGCTATACAAATCTACCAAGGTAGCCCTATACCTTAAGAAATAAACTCTTTGGCCTTGGAGCTTTCCCTCCTTTTCTCTTTAAAGAGGGCATAGCACTCAATCTTCCAGCTGAAATATTTCCCAACTTCCAATTGAATATTCTCCTCCAAGCATGAATCTACCAGAAACTTTAGCAAGGTCATGAATACACTGAAAAGATAAAAAAGAATACCAAATATTTCTAACAGATTCCTAACATGGCCGTGTATTCACCGTTTCAACATCATTGCATGAATCAAAGCAATTGAAACAGAAGAAAAACTATACTGATTCTTATATAACTTCAAAATAATACAAGAAAAAAGAACACAAACATCTTATATGTAAATATAGACATATATAAACATGAATAAGGACCATATTTTAAGGATCCATATTTATAAATGAGTAGTATAAGGATTCCACTTCAATCAATCCTATCTTAATGAAAAGGCATCATCTTCTATGATGTGTGTAAGCAGCAAAGGTGACTGCTCAGGACCAGTCAGAGTTTTGGTTGCATCCTCTCTTGCTTTGCCCCAAATCACGGTGTAGAATCCAAAGCATAAAATCATTGATCCAATGACACTGCCCACAACACATATGCAAAACCTATATTTGTTAGTACTGTCTCAAAAAATTTATTGCAGTTTATTCAGCGATATACCATGGAACTGCGGAGACTAACTGTTTTTCACACACGAAAAATAATACAGAAGAAACCATAATGAGAGCTCATGTAGATTAGAATCCAGAAAACATACAAATTCTCCAAATGTCATTCCATTAGATATATACATGATACTAAGCATTTCAACAACCTATAGTTGGGTTCTATGTTTTGTCAGTATAATTGTATAAATAAAATCTTCTGAACGCGCTAGAAAGTAAGAAGATGAAAGAGATAGTACCTCCCAAGGTGAAGTGCATCGCCAAGGAATATAGCACCCATGGCGACTGCAATCGCAATAGAAAATGGCCTGAACAAGGATATGTATACAGGACCCTTCAGATGCAGACCCCATGTGTGGGTAAGCGCACTAAATAATGAAACAAATACTCCCTGAAAGAAAGTGTTAATTTCATTGATTAAAACAGCTTCAGTGCTTGAAGAAGATTATAACATTTGATTCTCACCGAGTATATGATTGCAGCAAGGGAAATATCCGATTTAAGCACCCAAGAAGTCAAGTTGCTTTCCGCAATAACACATACTGGTACTGAGATTAGTGTTGCAAATAAGTTGTAGAAGAAGACTACGGTTATTTCTTCAGGGTATACCTCCATGACCCGAGTCTGAAACCATGTACAGCTGCCGAAAATTTAGCAAGCAATTTTATGTGTAAACAACAAGCCATATTGTTTTTTGGTGGATTTTTCAAGTGTTTGTACCTGAAGAATATACCAGACTGATAAAAGAAAATACTGTGAAGCAAGCAAGAGTCCTCCGATTATCCAGCTTGACTCTAATGAGGTCAATTGCTGGTGAAGCGAAATGATATGTGATGAAGGTGTAAAAGATGGAGCAGCAAGAACTGTTGGGCCTTTATATAATACAACGACCAGAGCACCAGATATAGATAGTATTGCGCCAATGATTTTAGCCTGAGTTGCAAAGCTCCTTAACATTACTTGTTCCATCCTTTACAAGTCACCCAAGGACGCAAAACAAGTTATATAATAAGATTGGTAATAACAAACATACCTCATATCCACCCAACTTATCTCAGGAAATAATGAGGGCAGAACATTTATAACCAACCACAAGGTTGTACTTACACTAATGGCTCTTCTGTAACCACTAGTGCAAGTAGTTCACAATTTACTTTGTAATTTAAACCACAAGAGAAGCTTTCTGTATTTTCTGGTATAAATCACAATTAATGTTTATCATTGTCCAGACTAATTTCCCAAAACAGAAACGAATGAGAAAGAGGTGGAACCTGAAGATAACGGCAAGTGTGAATGTGAAAGCTGGCGTTAGATTGCTGATAGCAGAAGCAAGAGTTGGGGAACTATATTCTATACCTTTACAACCAGCTATCTGCGACATGAACCTGTTCCCCTCAAGTTAAAAAAACTAGAAAAAAAAAAGCCAGAAATGCCAATAAATCTAGAACCAGGACTATAATAATTACCCGACAAAACCAAGTACGAAAATCTTGAAGAAAAGAGGAGACTTGGCTGAAGGTAATCTTCTTGACCTGTATATGTATAAGAAGTTCAAATTCTTGAAAAATTTATAGTGGTAAAAAGAGTAGATGAAGAGATCAGTACCTTCCAAAGATGAAAGAAAGTGGAAGAAGGAGAAGCGTTGAAACAACATAAGAGTAAAAAACAAAGACATAGAAGCTCAATCCTCTTAACGATGCAGCCTTGTACAGTGTGTTTGACCCAACAGTGGTACACTCCACTGCAAACATTGCAACAAACGGCACAACATCTCTGCTAAAGATGTACTTCCAAGCCACTGTCTCTTCTCCTGCTTCTCTCATGGTAAGATTTGATTCCCAGATTCTCAAAAAAAAAAACTCTCTGAAATTGAAGTAAATTCAGAATCAATCATGTTGTTGGCAGGTGGTTAAATCCAGCACGTTTGCTATATGATTCATTATTTTATTTTCTAACCAAGACCTTGTCAGTGACGACAAAACTTGACCAATTCCTTCACACCACAAAGATCATATTATTATAATATTCCAGTGGACCCACCACGACAAGGAGCTTTGGCCATAGAGCTCTAATTCCTGCATCAGCTCAAGAAATTTTCCAACTTTCATTTGAATATTCTCTTTAGTGTTGCTGAATCATCATCTTCTCTGCATCAAGCATCATCACACAATCCACCAATTTTATCAACACATAAACTTCACTACAAAAGCTCATAGATGATTCGCTAATCTCAGATTCAGTATCACTAATTACTTAAGCCAAATCCAAGAGCAATCTCATCAGTCACTAACCTTCCATTCATACAGTAACAGAAGATAACCAACTTGTTCAAAGGATCCCCAGAATCGTACGCGGCAGAGAATCACAGTCAGAAACTCATTGAGTGGCATTTCCGTCGCCTGTCCGGCGACTTCCCGTTCGATGCTGCCGGCGAGATGATGACCGTCAAAAGAATTGATCCAATTGTAAATTTAAAAAAAACAAAAAAAAAACAAAACCAAACTAAATTACGAATGAATTGATTTGATTACATAAACCGAAAGTAAACCGGGATTGTCCACTATAGTGGATTGGATTTGATAACGATGAGACAATTGGGCTAGCTAGTCAGGCCCAGTACGGATCTATATAGTATATATTATAATAAGACCAAAAACTTAGGAAACCGTCATTTTATTTTTGTCTTTGGAGTTGACCATCTGACATCAACTCGCTCATCTATGCACGTGGGCCCAAATCTAAAAACGCTTTTTTTTTTTAATTTTTTTTAATTTTTTTCAAAGCTTTTACTTTATTTCTTCTATGTTGTTGTTTTCCAACTTTGCCTCGCACTTCGAAAAATTACAAAATCACTTACCATTTTCTTCGGGTTTTTCTATTTCCACTACTAAAAAGATAAATAGAGAAAGAGAGAGACTAGAGTGTGACTTTTACTTTCTTCTTCCTCTGCAAATCTGACAGATAGAAGAAGAAGAAGAAACAACATAAAAGCCCTCTTTGAATTAGGGTTTTTTGTGTCACGGGGATTTAACTCTTTTTTTCTGAGAATTTGGGAAGCTTTTAGGTGAGTTTGTGTGTATCTCTGTTTCTCGATGTTGCTGTTATTGTAAATTTGTAATTGGAAGATTATTTGTACTTCTTCCACTTAACTTGGAGTTGTTTCTTCTAAATTAAGCTTTGAGATCTTGAGATTGAAGGTCTTAACCTAATCTTACAAGATGTCTTGGGTTCGATTCACAATTGAGCAAAAAGATGGTAACTTTGCGTACCCACCACCGTTTTACAAAGACCCAGTTCTTTATTCGCCGTTTCCTCCTCCACCACCACCGTCGTCGTCGTCCGGTAACAGAATCAGCCCGGCGGTTTTATTTGTAATTGTGATTCTAGCTGTCTTGTTTTTCATTTCTGGGCTTCTTCATTTACTCGTTAGGTTTCTTATCAAGCATCCTTCGATTACTGCTGCTACTTCTTCTTCAAGGTCTAATAGATTCCCTGAGATCTCAACTAGTGATGCTCTTCAAAGACAGCTTCAACAGCTTTTTCATTTGAATGATTCTGGTCTTGATCAAGCTTTCATTGATGCTTTACCTGTTTTTCACTATAAAGAGATTGTTGGTAGTGTTGGTGGTGGTGGTAATGGTGTTGCTCAAGAGCCATTCGATTGCGCGGTTTGTCTCTGTGAGTTTTCTGAAAAAGATAAGCTGAGATTGTTACCAATGTGTAGCCATGCTTTTCATTTGAATTGTATAGATACTTGGCTTCAGTCAAATTCGACTTGTCCTCTTTGTCGTGGCACTCTCTTTTCCCCCGGTTTCTCAATGGAGAACCCGATGTTCGATTTCGATGATATAAGGGAAGATGAAGAGGGTGTGACTGAGAATGGAAGCCAGAAGACTATGGAGATCCAAGAAATAGTTGTGGAGAAAGGAGTTTTACCGGTTAGATTGGGGAAATTTAAGAGGCTTGATAATGTTGGTAATGGTCAAGATCATGATGTTGTAGCTGGAGGAGAGACTAGTAGCAGTAATTTGGATGCAAGGAGATGTTTCTCAATGGGTTCGTATCAGTATATACTCGGTAACTCGGAACTTAAAGTCCCGTTTTGCAACGATAGGCTGCCGCGTTTGAAACCTCAGGACAAAGAATCTGAGCAAACAGGGAATTCATCATCAGAAGAGAAAAAGATCAATAGTGTGGCTAAAGGAGAGAGCTTTTCAGTTTCGAAGATTTGGTTATGGCCAAAGAAAGATAAATTCTCTTCAGATGCTCAAAGAAGATTGCCTTCTTCATCACTTAATGTGGAGGATCTTCCAAAACTTCCATGGATGGAGGAAGATCATAAGAAGCTGGAGAACGACGAAAGGTAGTATCTTTTGTTTATTTTTCAATCGAAATCATCGATACTTAGAGTTTTTACTGATCATAATTTGGGGGGTTTCACAATCATCTGTTGTATCATATTGTTGAAAACGGTTTGATTCTTATAAAAAAACTTCAGTTGCATTATGCTTGTTAATCATATGAGATCAAAATAAAATTACTTATGCTCAACAATAATGGATTCCAAAAGAGTTATGCTTTAGCTTTATTTTTATTATTTTTGTCTCTTTTTTACTCACTTTAGAGTCACTTGTTCTCTTTTCTTTCCTCTTTTACATATACTTTCCTTGAATCTCTCAACAAATTCACTGTTAACTTTAGATATATAAATGTATTTATATACGGGAATGATCATCAATTAATATATATACGTATGATTTAGGTTTTTTTTTT
>VBRH01001179.1:10114-20637 GCA_014578085.1 Cardamine resedifolia | reverse complement strand
AAGACCACGCCGTATTTTAAATAGTCCATGCCGTGATACAACCACAATTTGTATACCTTTAACCGTACGTGTCGTTATCGTACCTTCCCTGGTCTCATTCCACATGGTAAGATTAAAAATATTCCAACTTGTTATTATTATTTTTTGAAAAAACTGTCAAAAGGCAATTAATTAAATTAAAACATGCAAAAGTAAAACTTTCCCCATTATCTTCTATAAAACAACCCATACGGTGAAGCTCCACGACCCACACACTTCTCCTTCTTCTTCTTCTTCTTCTTCTTCAAGAATGGGTTTCCAAAGATCTTTCTCTTCTTCTTCTTCATTGAAATGGCTTGGATTTGTGACAGCTGTTTGGGTCCAATATATCTCTGGCAACAACTACACCTTCTCTAATTACTCTGGCGCTCTCAAGTCTCTCATGAACCTTAACCAGCTCGAGCTTAACAATCTCTCCGTTGCTAAAGATGTCGGAAAAGCCTTCGGAATCCTCGCTGGCCTCGCTTCTGATCGTCTTCCGACTCCGGTCATCCTCCTTATCGGTTGTTTTGAAGGTCTTCTTGGCTATGGTGTACAATGGCTCGTCGTTAGCCGCACCATCCAACCAATCCCTTATTGGCAGGTACTAACAATAACAAATTTATCGTCTACAAGTCACACACGCATAGGTTACAAAAACAACTATGACATTAGTACAAACCACTAGGTTACGCAATATTTCGAATTTATAATCATTAATTTTTATGATTGTGGTGGAATTTTGAGAATTTTGTTTTTAATATTTCAGATGTGTGTATTCCTCTGTATGGGAGGGAACAGTACGACGTGGATGAACACGGCGGTTTTAGTGACTTGCATACGAAATTTCCGGCGAAACCGTGGTCCAGTCTCCGGGATATTGAAAGGATACGTCGGTCTAAGCACTGCTATATTCACTGATCTCTGTACTGCTCTGTTCTCAAACGATCCGGCGTCGTTTCTTGTTTTACTCGCGGTTGTGCCTTTTGCCGTATGTCTCACGGCGGTTTTCTTCCTCCGTGAGATCCCACCAGCTTCTTCCGCGGCTGAGGAGAGCGAAGAGACTCGCTACTTCGCTGTATTCAACATCGTGGCCGTCGTGGTTGCTGTGTACCTTCAGTCTTACGACATCATCGGAATCAAAACCGGAATATTCTCCATTGCTTTCGCCTCTATACTTCTCTTCCTCTTGGCCTCTCCTATCTTTATACCTTTCCACTCATTCATCAAGAGCTTGAATCTTGGTGAAGAAGACGACTTAGAAGGACGGATCCATGAACCGTTGCTTAGGTCTGAGATCGCAGCCACGGAGAAAGAAGTCATCGTTGTAGCTGCGGTGGTAGCTGAAGAGGAGAATAAGAAGAAGAAGATGAAGAAGAGGCCGGTGTTGGGAGAAGACCATACGATAATGGAAGCGATGTTGACCGTTGACTTTTGGGTGCTTTTTGTGTCGTTCTTGTGTGGTGTAGGAACTGGTTTAGCAGTGATGAACAATATGGGTCAGATTGGTCTTGCTCTTGGATACACAGATGTTTCAATCTTTGTCTCAATGACTAGTATTTGGGGATTCTTTGGTCGCATTCTCTCCGGTACTCTCTCCGAGCACTTCCTCAAGTAAGTCTCCTCTTCCTTTAACTCTAGATTGCATTTTTTAACCATTTCACAGTTTGATCCGCTCATCAAGAGCGGACATATATTAATGAGGAAAAGGAAATGTCTCGATATGAACAATAGCGACAAATACTGGTTCTTTTGTCAGCTTATCACTAATCAGTAATCATTCTAGTTTTGATTGATAACTCAACCCTACAGAATTTAATGATTTAATAATTATCAATCACAACAAGATTTTTAAAATAGTACTAATTTGGTTTTGAGTGGAGACGCACATAACAAATACGAAAAAAATGTGGTGCGGTTATAATAGTAACAAAAATATTAGACATTTTGTTACTGTTGAAATCTTACCGTTCTGTTGGTCACTATTCAACCTAATAACGGGTTTTCCAAATTCTTTTACAGTTTATGACTTTATGTCATCAAGCGGACCAGAACTGTATTAAAACTAGGCAGACTAACAGTAAAAATGGACAAAATGTGTATTTTCTTTCTTTTTTTCTTCTTTCCTAATAGCTCTGCATTTAGTAAATCTGTTTTATCTACTACATATGTGTCGTCGTTCTGTACGATGCTAATTAATGTGTTAATTCTCGTTCTAACATTAATTTATTAGCGTTCATTACAAAGCTGTAACGTGACACGTTTCATTTTTCGGCCTACACAAAATTACATGCTTTTGAATTTGAATATTTTTTCCAGCTGTATTGTTCCACCGTTCAATGGTTTTTCAGACATAAAGAAAATAGATTTTTTAGAGTTTTCTGTTTTATTCATTTTTTAGTTTTTGTTCTTGTGCATAGACATGTCCAAAACTAATATCTTGCTCTTTTCCTTATTTTGGACCATGCTATGTTATTTCTCTTCACGTGCCTACTTAATTTTCTACCAAAATATCCATCTTTGGATTCATTAGAAACTTCAAAATTTTACTGGTTCTTAAAATTTTTTTTTATAAAGATTATGTAACATATATATATATCATATTAACTAGGTAAGAGCTCGTGTCATGCACATACGAATTTTATGCTATTAGAATCTATTAAATTTTTATTTATAATAGAATATAAACATTTTGATTAATATATTATGAATTTGGATTTTCAACAAGCTTGAAGATTAATAATTATTGTGTTTCGTTTTATTATACATATTTATATATTCGTAAGTTTAGATTGTTGAAAAGTTAACAATATATTCATTTAATTATTATATACATTAAAATGTGTTTTTAGTTTTAATGTAATGTAATTGTAAATAAATGTTACTTACTGTAATTAAATGTAAATTGATGTAATTGTTTGTGTTTGACATATAAAATAAAACTAATCTAATAAGGAAGTTAGTGATGATCATTTGAGTGTTTGGCTAATAGAATAACTTTAAGAAAAATAGATGAATTAACTAAATGAGAAATGCTATAAAATTTGTGGGTTTGTCACGTCAACACAAATCTTCCCCTTTTAATATATAAAGGATAAGCATGTTGATATCATACTTTTTTTTGTTTTTGATAAAAATGTTGATATAATACTTTACTAACCAAAGAGTGTAATTTTTTTCTCCTAATTGTATAGGAAAGCTGGAACACCAAGACCACTATGGAACGCAGCCTCTCAAATCCTCATGGCCGTAGGATATATACTAATGGCTTTAGCCGTGCCCAATTCACTCTACATCGGTTCAATGGTGGTTGGAGTTTGTTACGGTGTCCGTCTAGCTATAACCGTACCCACAGCGTCCGAACTCTTTGGTCTCAAATACTATGGTCTCATCTACAACATCTTAGTACTTAACTTGCCACTCGGGTCGTTCCTCTTCTCGGGTCTCCTTGCTGGCTTCCTCTACGATGCTGAAGCCACACCAACTCCTGGTGGAGGCAACACGTGCGTAGGAGCTCATTGTTACCGTCTCATCTTCTTGGTCATGGCTTTAGCTTCTGTTATTGGAGTTGGTTTGGATATTTTGTTGGCTTATAGGACGAAGGACATTTACGCTAAGATTCACGCTAGCAAAAAGTTTAAGAAATCTGATGGTAGCCTTAGTTAAGAATTGTAGATCTAGTTCTGTCGCACTAGATTGTTTGTCACGTTTCAGTTGCTGATTTTTTTTAAAACATGATACAATATCGGTTTCAAGATATTGTTGAGAAAAATTGCAAGTACAAGAGATCATTGTTGTAGGTAATGTATTTAAAAAAAAAAAAAGATTTTGTTCATCATTATATATAAGATGAATCATTTTGATTTTATCAATTCCACTTCTTTTCTAGTATAACTTTTCTTAACTTATACATAAAGAGTCAAAGACTACAATTAGTTAATATAGTCTCTGAAAAGTTAAAAAAAGAAAAAGAAAAGATGAGCTTAATTTTTGATATATTTCATATAGTTGGCTTGGTCTATAAATTCCCTGTTATCTACCAAAAAAAAAAACAAATCATTAGGTTAAAGCAAGAAAAAACAATGTTCGCTCACTATTAACTTCTCCCAGTTAAAAGTAGGCACTTGAATCCCGCTAACTTCTCCCGGCACTCATTCTTATCTTCGGCAACCTCTCCACCTTTTCGGCTTCAAAGTCGATGAGTTTGATGTAATGCGTTTTTATCGGTTTTTATAACATTTGTTTCGGCTTTGAGTCTTTTATTGATTCAGAGAGTATTTTCAGAATCTTTTACTTTTTTTATCGAGTATTTTCTAGTTTAAGGTTGTTTTGGAGGGAAATTAACCATTTTGGAGTGCAAATACGAGATTGAAGATGTAGGATCGTGCATTCAAAAGTTTGACATTTTTTTGGAAGATATTCTATTGTTGGATCAAGCAGAAATTTGGACACATGATATCTACTTGAGTCATCTTTCATTTGGCCGTGGTATCAAATCATTCAAAACAGAAGTTGGAGGATTATGCTCGTTTTATTGAATGACATGTAATTTATAGCGAGAAGATGATGTAGGACCATAAAAAGGAATTATATAATTTGTGTTGTTAAAATTCACCTCAACATTTAACTTGAAATGAGAAAAATATTACTAAAAATGTCATCCTTTATAAAACAGATGAAGTATTTTTTTAGCGCAAGCTTAAGATTCTACTTTATGAATCTATAAACGGATGTACAGACTTATGTTTTGGAACTTCTTATCTGAAAAAAATATACATCCCTAGACTAATACATAATTAAATATATATTCGATTTGAATTAAAATTAAAAATGATAAATATGAAAATTTCTTATAAAAATATATAAACTATATCCGCCAGCCGTGTGGCAAGCTAAAATCCTAGTAACCATAGTAATAAGAAACAAATGAACCTTGTCATATGTTGTTTCTATAAACTATTGATGGTACACAAAATAATGCAGAAACTCACAAAGCCTTGTCACCTTTCGGTCACTTATGGAATTAATGGGGAATTGATAGATGGGAACTCGAATATGACCATAATTAAAGTCAAAGAATTTTTACGGTCACATGACACATTGACGATGCATGGCACATCCATATGAAAAGAGCCATCCATCACACTTCTTTTCTCATTACTTCCTAAGATATTCCAATCATATATAGTATTAGTAGAGAGAAAATGTTTTGGGGAAATTTCTTTTCAAGAGTTTCAAAATGGTTCGATTCTGCCAAGAATATGCTTAATAACATCATCTCACCAATGGTTCAAAGGGTCCAAGAGTCAGTCTCCTCTGCAATGGCTAAGCTTCGTAGATTCTTTGCTGCCATTATAGCAAAGATCTGCAATTTCTTTGTTGCTGCTTTTTCTAAGCTTTGTGGTTTCTTCGTTACTATTATTGCTAAGATTCACAGTTTCTTCACTATGGTTATTGCGAAGATTCGCAGTTTTTTTGTTACTTTTATTGCTATGATTCGCGGTTTCTTTGCTACGGTTATTGTTAAGATCCGCAGTTTCTTCTCTTCTGTGAACACATTATGTCGTCTAATTCAGAAACTGGAAAAGCCGCTCTGCCTAATGAACGACTTATTGGTTATCTTGGACAGTGGGATGGCGCTTCAGATCTTACATGTCCTCAAAAACATTAATCGATTCGTGGATTTGGGAACTATCTTTGGTAGAATGGTCCTTGACTAAATAAGGTTCTTATTCTAGTTTTCATGATCTAATGGTCGGTTGTATTTTCCTTTTTTAAATAATTAATTGATTAATAAATTTAATCTGTAGTAGCTGTTATTGTTATATGCAGTTATAAATATACAATGTGTTGTTGTTTTTTAATTTCAAAATTTTAATTACTTGTCTTTGCATTGTGTCATTCTGATTTATCATCGTTATTAATTCGTTCATCTCAATATATATTCTTTATCTACGATTCTTCTTGTTCTTCTACTATTTTCCAACTTATTACTTGATTTAACTGAAACTAGTGGATTGTCTCTTCACAAACAAAGAAAAAACACCTCGAAGTAAATTAAGTTTTTTTTTTGGTTTTCATAAAGCAAATAAAATTTCAAGGGACATAACAAAGTTTTTTTTTAGCTATGAAAATTAATGATACACATGACGACGATGGTCGTCGTAGACATTGTTACTAGGAACGGAAGTAGAAAACGCGAACGGAGTTGTCCTTGATTTAAAGTGTTTCGAAATAACAACGTATATGGAAAAAAAAAAAGAAAAAGAATTGTTTGAACATTTGGTTTTAGGTTCGAGTTTTGTCCCACATCGGATACGTAGAGAGAAGTGTAATAACGAGTGGGCCTATAAAACAAGAAGAGGTGCATTGTGAATAAAGTATGATCCTTCAGGCAAGTTAAAAGGGAAATGAGGAATGGGTTTAATCTCACTTATAATTGTGAGATGGGCGTTTCGCTCAAAGCCTGTTACGACAATTGGGCGCTCCAATTTTTATACCATCTGATCCCTCTCTTGTTTCAACACATTTTTTTTGTTTCCTTTATAAAAATTTGTCCCAAAAAAAAACTTTTTAAATAAATAAAAAAAAAACTAAAAAACAAATCTGTTAACTTAGTAAAAGTACTTTTAAAATTTTGGTAACTTGAATATAAAAAATTGAAAATAACCCAAATAAATTTTTTAAAATTTTAGTTCCAAATCCAAATTAATCAGATCTTTTTTAGGGCGTTAATTAAGGTTACAAGTACTACGAATCAATAACCAAATCAAGTTCTTTAAACCGAGTTCAAGAAGTGAATCGAGGACTAATCAAGATTAGGATAAACCGAGATCGATAACTCGAAACCCGGTAAGCAATCCGGTTAACATTTTAAAACCTTTTCTGCTCAGTGAGTCGCCGCCGTGGTCTTAGTCGAATTCGTGGTTTCTCCTCCACGCATCGACGTCGCACCACCGTCTAATCGCTTATCCTAACATTCCGGTTGCGGGTTTATCTCGCCGGTTATTTACTTGAAAGAAACAAGGTAACATCTTTGTTCTGTTTTAGGAACTGAAACTTGGATATTTAGAGCATAACAATTTGTTATTTTTGTTACAAATTTGTAATTTTTGTTTCATTTCTCTGGAAAAGTTCAGAAAATTTTGAGTTTGGAAGGATCTTGTGAAGCTTTGAATATGAACTCAATCTTGCTTTGTTTATTGATAAAAGCTACAAAATTCTCTTACTTTTTTTTTGTTTTTTTGGGTGAAAATATTGATTTTGGAATGGTGTTAACTGGTTTGTAAGCTCACTTAAAATTTGGGGATTTTTTTTCTGGTCAGGGTTAGGGTTTTCATCTTCCACGTTCCGCCAATGCAAAGCTTGTAACTTTGAGATATATATTATACCATGGCTGCTTCTGATCAACGCCGCTCTCGCCACCATGAAGAAAGCCCTTCAAAACCCAACAAGAAGAAGAAGGGAAGCCAAAACCCTGAAGCAAATCTCCTCTTCAATCTCAATTCATGCTCAAAGTCCAAGGACCTCTCAGCTGCATTAGCCCTTTATGATGCAGCCATCACTTCTAGTGAAATACGCCTCAGCCAGCAACATTTTCAGACCCTTCTTTACCTATGTTCAGCTTCTATTAGTGACACATCTCTTCAAAACCTTGCCATTGACCGTGGCTTTCAGATTTTTGATCGTATGGTTAGTTCTGGGATAAGTCCTAATGAGGCATCTGTCACTTCTGTGGCTCGGCTAGCTGCTGCTAAAGGTGATGGTGATTATGCTTTCAAGCTTGTCAAGGACCTTTTTTCTGTTGGCGGCGTATCGGTTCCTCGTTTGAGGACCTATGCACCGGCTTTGCTCTGTTTCTGCGAGAAATTGGAGGCAGAAAAGGCTTATGAGGTGGAAGAGCACATGGATACTGCATGTATTGCATTGGAGGAGACAGAGATCTCGGCTTTGTTGAAGGTAAGCGCCACCACTGGCCGAGAAAGGAAGGTTTATAAGTACTTACATAAGTTAAGGGAATCTGTTGGCTGCGTTTGTGAAGAAACTTCGAAAATTATTGAGGAATGGTTCTGTGGAGAGAAAGCTGGGGAGGTTAGTGATAATAAAGTTGGTTCTGATGTTGGGATGCTTAGAGAAGCTGTTTTGAAGAATGGAAGCGGGTGGCACGGGCTTGGTTGGGTTGGGGAAGGCAAATGGATTGTGAAGAAAAGTATTGTTAGCTCAACCGGAAAATGTTTGAGCTGCAGTGAACAGTTGGCATGTGTAGATACCAATGAGATAGAAACACAGAAGTTTGTGGATTCTTTGGCGGCTTTGGCTATGGAGAGGAAGGCAAAGATGAATTCATGCGAGACAAAGGTGGACTTCAGCGAGTTTCAGGTTAGAGAAAGAATTGATGATTGATGGATTCTCTTAGCATGCTTCTAAATAAGTCTGGGACATAAAAGTTTTCATGAGATAAAACTTCTGGAGAATGCATGTTTATGTTTGTTTAGTTAACTTTGATAATCATTTAGAGATAGATATAGTGGTTGGAGTTTTTAGCACAAGTTGTCATTAACTGGGAAACATTGTCTGAGTACTGTATAGTTCCGAATGTGAAAGTTATAGCTATATTACAAGGCATCTGTCAAAAGATAGAAGTAAAAACGAAACGAAAATGCTCTTATTTAGCTTATGTTTTTAGATTTCCTTCAACGAAATGTCGAAATGTAAGTGTATCCTACTGTCCATGGTGGAATTCTACTAAGTTTGTTGCTTGAAACGGAGTTTCTATTGAAAATATAAAGAATATATCTTTCATATTGAATGTTACTCAAACTATTTGCCAGGACTGGCTTGAGAAACATGGAGATTACGAAGCTATAGTAGATGGAGCAAATATTGGGCTCTACCAACAAAATTTTTTGGTTGGAGGTTTCAGTATTCCACAGGTTCTTATCTATTTTTACTTGTTTTTTCTCCTCCATATTCAAATCCATTTCTGCGGTAATAACAATCTACATTTACGATAGAGCAGCTTGAAGCTGTGGTGAGGGAACTTTACCATAAAAGTGGTAATAACAAACGGCCCCTAATTCTATTGCACAAGAAACGGGTCAGGGCGCTTTTAGAAAACCCAACCCACCGGAATCTTGTTGAGGAATGGATAAATAACGGTGTCTTATATGCGACTCCACCAGGTTCCAATGATGATTGGTATGAACTTTAGCTTATCTTACAATACCATTTAGTTCAAAACAAAACCAAATTTTGGTTATTACATTCATCTTTTGGTTTTTGTTACTTTTTCAGGTATTGGCTCTATGCTGCTGCGAAGCTCAAGTGTTTGCTTGTTACAAATGATGAGATGAGAGATCACATTTTTGAACTCTTAGGAAGCAGTTTTTTCCAAAAGTGGAAAGAAAGGCATCAGGTAGAGTAGTTATAAAACTTATAAAAACATAAACGTTTAAAAAGTAAAACTGTAATGTTTTGAGAAATCTACAATTTAGCTTTTGGTTTATGGTTTTGGACCTTTTGGTGCAGGTTCGGTATACGTTTGTGAAAGGTAATTTGAAGCTTGAAATGCCGTCTCCTTTTTCGGTTGTCATTCAGGTTTGTTTACCATCTCAGTCCTTCGTTTTACGGGTTCTACAAAATGGATTGTTTCTGAATTACATTTTGACATATCAGGAATCAGAGAAAGGGTCATGGCATGTCCCGGTTTCATGCGGAAACAATGAAGAGTCTTCAAGAACTTGGATCTGTATTAGTAGACAGAGTGTTTTAGATTCACCTAAGATCAATGTAAAGCTTACAACTTCTTGAGATGGGAATATTCTTTAATAGCTGCAACAGCTTATTGAGTGAGAATTGAGATTCCGGAATCTGACCATTGTTCTTTGTTATGAGTTTTATAATTTTTATTTTATTTGTTTGGGACTGATCATTCGGCATTAGAAAAAAAAAAAAAAATTTTGGTCGAAATCAATGTAAACCGGAATATACCGAACTGAACCGAACCGAGTTGGTTAATCGAATTGACACACGAGGGTTTTCTATTCCGCTTTCACTCTACTTTAATTTGTCCACGTCATCATCATTTCACGATTGCATCAACGAGCTATTATCAACCGTACGATGCTTAAACCCAAACGGATCTGGACCGTCCATCAACGTCTCTTATCTCCTTCCCCGTCGTAGTCGCAGGTCTCGCAGCCGGTAAAGCGCATGAAGGATCTTCACACTTTTTACTTTCTTCTCTAATTCTCTCTCTCTCGAACCTGGTAAGGTTTTTCGCCATTTTTGTTGTTCTTCTTCTTCTTCTTTTTCGTCTTTCTTCTGTTTGCTTTTTTTCGTTTCCTATATATCCAACAAGTTCGTGTATGTATGTTTGGAGATCCTATCAACAAATAAACCTGAGTTTTAGCGATTTGGTTCACTTCAATTGAATTTTAGTGTCTGGGATTGATAAAAGACGATAATTCTAGGATTTGTGGTGATAACTCTGATCTAGGGTTTTT
>VBRH01001178.1:21612-38668 GCA_014578085.1 Cardamine resedifolia | reverse complement strand
TTTTTTTTTTTTTTGATAAAAAGTTTCCCACTTAATATTATAGATACTTCTTGGCAGAGTTTATGCGTAATTTCACTAGATGATAATATTGTGTTTTTAGGGATACGTTAGACCAAATATTAGAAAAAGTTTTTCTGCAAGTCCAACTACTCGTGACAAGCCCATCAACTATCTCGCATAAGTTAGTCCAATTGACTAACTCGGTAGCTTAAGATGTCGCGTTTCACCTTATTCCATTGGACTAACTCGGTAGCTTAAGATGTCGCGTTTCACCTTATTCCGACAACCATCTGATTAACCTGTAGATGAGAACAAGATTTTGAAGTAAAATAGAGATTTTCACCTTGATAGTGGTTTTCTTCAAACCCAAATCAACAGATTCACTCATCATCATCTGAAACCCTTGATCTTCGACTTCATCAAAATTCCTAGGTCAGGAATAAGGATGTTAACTATGGATAATTACCCGATGGGTATCCTCAGCCCTTATAAATATTTAAACTCATTACCCTATCCTCTTTGGATAAAATGATGAGGGTTTAAAATGGGCGGGTACCCATCACATTGGTTCAAATAGGGTTAACCCTATAAGGTTTATATGGTTTAGGGTATCCGTAAGATTTTTTTTATTAAATCAATAAATATTCAAAATTATTTTATAATGAATAATTTATCAGATTTTGTTTTATAATTTAAAAATATTAAAGTAACTTTGTATTCTTTTAACTTATTTTTTAAAATGTAAGATTACATTTTCTCACAAGAAACGAAAAGTCACGTTTTTCATCGAAAATACAAAATTGCATTTTTCTGTAAAAAAACGTGATTACATGTTTTCCCTCCAAGAACGTGATTTTTTATTTTCCGCCAAAAATCCAAAAATCCATTTTCTGGCCAAAAACGTAAAATCATGGTTTCTCGACACTCATACAAATTGCAAATTTTCTTGCTTTTTTTTTATCAAAACCATGATTTTCCGCCAAAAACGTATAATCTAATTTTCCCGCCATTAACGTAAAATATAGTTTTTCCGCTGAAAACATAAACTGCATTTTCTCTCAGTTTATGTAAAAAACCCTGCTTCCGTGATTTCCCGCCAAAAACGTAAAATCTCGTTTTACCACCAAAAATGTAAAATCTCATTTTTTCGCCAAAAACATAAACTGCATTTTTCTCTCGTTTTATGTAAAAACCATGTTCCGTGATTTCCCGCCAAAAACGAAATCTCGTTTTCTCCCAAAAACGTAAAATCTAATTTTCTCGCCAATAACGTAAAATATGGTTTTTTCGCCAAAAACATAAACTGCATTTTTCTCTCGTTTTATGTAAAAAATCATGATTCCGTGATTTCTCGCCAAAAACGTAAAATCTTGTTTTCCCGCCAAAAACACAAATTGCATTTTTCTCTTGTTTTATGTAAAAATCATGATTCCGTGATTTCCCGCTAAAAACGTAAAATTTGGTTTTTCTGCCAAAAACACAAATTACATTATTTTATCGTTTTTATGTAAAACTTAAGTTTCCATGATTTCTCGTCAAAAACGTAAAATCTTGTTTTCCCGCCAGCCATGGTCTAATTTAATTTTTATCTTTAAATATTTTAATTTTGAATTTATATTGGAATTTCTTGAGTTCATATTTTAAATAATGTTTGAATAATGTTTAAGTATTATTTAAGGAAAAAAAATAATATAATGGTAAATTAAACATAAAATAAAAAAGAAACATATGAAATATAGTTAGGTACCAATGGGTACCCGCGGGTAACCTAAAACCTATAGGGTTTTGTTTGGGTTACCCAAATATTATAGGGTTTTTTTTAACATGTTTTTTTCTGTAAGGGTTTTTTCTGGGTAAGGGTAGGGTAGGATAAAATTACCCATGACAACATCCATAGTCGGGAGTTTGCTCTGATACCAAATGAATTTCATGTGAAGATTATAGGAAACACACATAAAATAAATTTGAGAAACTTTCTCAACCACTGTTATAAAAAGAATACCTTAAGCAATCGTTACATACGTCTAAGGGTGGGCATAATTCCCATCTAATCTCGTTCCGTCCCATTTCTGGTTGGAAATTCCTGTCCTATTTCGGAATATATTCTCATATGGGACAAGCTTTTGATTCCTATTTAGAGACGGGATGGGACGGGAACGAGAATTCCCGAAATCCCATTCAAGACAAATTATATAATAGATAATTATTTTTATATATCCCATAATAAATATAGTAAAAAAAATTAGAAATAATGAATCCTATGAATATAGCTTTTATTATTTTAATATAAATATTTTTATATTTTGTATGTTTAAAAGTATTTTTTTCTAACTAGCTACTATTCTTTTGACTTTGTATGTATAGAATTCGGTAAACAAGTAAATGAGAAATGATGTGAGAGAATATGAAGATTAATTACTTTGTTTATTATGATTTTAGATTGGTAGAATTTATTTTGATTTATTTTGATTTTGATGGTGTATGAATATAAAATTTATGTTGGATTGTTTTTGAATTAAAATTTTTTTTTTTATTAAAAATATTTTTTTGATAGTTTATTTGTTTATTATTTTTATTTTTTTGGAATTCTCGTCCCATTCCGCCCCGTCGCGTCTCATCCTATTCTCGTCCCAAATTTTATATGAGACATAAATGGGACATCTTTTGCTATTTCCGAATTCACGTCCTATTTCCGATCCCGTAAAATCCTGTCCCGAATTCATGTTTGTCCATCCCTATACGTCTAGCTTAACATTTTTGTCAACATTTTAGCCTGATACCAAAACATTTTCACTTAAATATTTCCTAAATCAACTAGATAACACCCTGAAAAAAATTAATGAACGTTATCTACTTCTACCTTTCTCTGTTTTGATGTCTAATGTTTGGATCGCGGAGACGTGGGTGGTTCGCCGCCTGCGATGTCGCGAGAAGTCCACTAAACTTTATCATTTAGAGGAAAAAGAAGTCGTAACAAGTTTTCCGTAGGTGAACCTGCGGAATGATCATTGTCAAATCTTGTCCAAAACAAAACCACCCGCGAACCAAAGATCATCACTCATGGTGGGCTGGTTTTTTAGCCGAGATCGTGCCTTCCGAATCTGTGGTTTCGCGAACAATCCTTACTAGGAACTCTATCTCTGTTTGGGTTGTTCGCGTTGCTTCCGGATATCACAAAATCACGGCACGAAAAGTGTCAAGGAACATGCAATTGAACAGCCAGCCTTCGCCTCCCCGGAGACGGTGTGTGTGCGGATGCTGTGTTGGGATCTAAAGTCTAAAATGAATCTCGGCAACGGATATCTTGGCTCTCGCATCGATGAAGAATGTAGTGAAATGCGATAGTTGGTGTGAATTGCAGAGTCCCGTGAACCATCTAGTCTTTGAACGCAAGTTGCGCCCCAAGCCTTCTGGTCGAGGGCACGTCTGCATGGGTGTCACAAATCGTCGTCCCTCTCATCCTTTGCGGATATGGGACGGAAGCTGGGCTTCCGTGTGTTACCGCATGCGGTTGGCCAAAATCCGAGCTAAGGATGCCGAGAGCGTCACGACATGCGGTGGTGAAAAAAAACATCTACGTATTGTCGGTCGCTCTTGTCTGGAAGCTCTCAATGACCCAAAGTCCTCAAAGCGACCCCAGGTCAGGCGGGATCACCCACTGAGTTTAAGCATATCAATAAGCGGATGAGAAGAAACTAACAAAGATTCCTTTAGTAACGGCGAGCGAACCGGGAAGAGCCCAGCTTGAAAATCGGATGTTTATTTTTATTTTAGATTGGTAGAATTTGTTTGGATTTTGATGGTCTATGAATATAAAGTTTATGTTGGATTGTTTTTTAATTTAAAAAAAAATTATTAAAAATATATTTTTGATACTTTATTTGTTTATCATGTTTATTTTTTTGGAATTCCCGTTCTCATTCCGCCCCGTTGCGTTCCATCTTATTCTCGTCCCAAATTTTATAAGAGACATAAATGAGACATCTTTTGTTATTCTCGAATTCCCGTCATATTTCTGATCCCGTAAAATCATGTCCTGAATTTCCGTTTGTCCATCCCTATACGTCTAGCTTAACATTTTTGTCAACATTTTAGCCTGATAACAAAATATTTTCATTTAAAGATTTCCCAAATCAACTAGAGAACACCCTGAACAAAATTAATGAACGTTATCTACTTCTACCTTTCTCTGTTTTGATGTCTAATTCAATAATTTTCAATTCTTGCAAAAAAAAAATTATTTTTCTTCAATGCTTTTACTATTCTTTCATTTTTGACAAATAAATTTTTCTTTTTCAAGAATGCCTCGAAACTCTGGAGAATGAAAACCAATTATTGTCTACTTTAAATTTTTGGCTAGACATAGCATATATCCAATATCCGACTAATTTCAAGAGTGGTAGTGTGGTACAAACTGATAAAAATACCGATTCGAACATAATACGTATATAAAATTATCACGATATCTAACACAGATCGATGCCCCCAAATTTATTCTGAGATATATCATTAAAAGAATCTGTTTTTTTTTCTTTGGTCACATATCATTAGGAAAATCAAGTGACACACTCTTCAATCTGCAAAAGCACACCCATTTCCCTATTATCTATAGATTCTCGAAATCAATAGCCACAAGTGTTGCAACTTGCAAGAATTTTAACGCTTTGGAGACATCCGATAAAATTAAAACTGTACGGAGATCTAATTCTAGGGTATTATAAAATTCATAAAGATAAACAATTTCAATGGACAAAGATTGCTTGTTTAAGAATCAAAACCCTTATTTCCAATCAAAATCACACGCATCAAAGGCATTATTATATTTGTTAAGCCACCACCAAGAAATCCAATAGAAATCCAATAGCATTTTATCTTTTTTTAAAAAGAAGAAATTCAATAGCAACCTTTAAAACTTTTCCCAATTAAATATTGGTTAAACTAATGTAGACTTAACTCAGAGGACGTGGGTCAAATGCTAACCACATATTACGTGTGTTATAATAATAGATATGGTTTGATTTGAATAAAACAAGAAGTAATTTATAGCATCAAAGTATGGTCCTTAATTCGCGAGTGCCTAACAGAGAATGACCTCCTCGTATAAGCGAGGAGAGACAGTTCTCTCCTTTTGCATTTTTAAAATGTTCTCTCCTTTTGCAATTTTAGTATAGATTTCCTTTCGAATCGAATATTAAACTTTTATTGAGAAATAAATAATATTCTGATCGCTAAATGGGGTTAGCTAATCCAGAAGCTATAGTTTTTAGTTTGTTTAATTAATACTAGAACACATTCAAAACCTAACTATGGATACAAAGAATTTTCATAACCGAAATATTTGAATTCAGTAGCAAATTATTAGGCACGATTAAAAAATTAATTACCTATCTGTTAGGACAAGTCTATATTAATTAAAAAAACAAACCTCTAGAAAAGTTTTGTTACTGTCCACTTACAGTATTTTTAGAATACTTTGTCAACCTATAATTAATGTATCTGTTTCTTATATCACTACTGATATAATAAATACATATTTATATATTTAGAGCACAATTAAAAAATAATATTCGGAGACATCTCTCCCCCACTTCATATAGTATTTATTTGTTCGTCAGTAACGAAATAAAGAAGAGCGAAATGGGAATATTTTTATTAGTAGTAGTGACAAGGTATGGTTTTGTATTAACGTGGCAAGCTCGTGCTTTGGAACGGACAAATGTGGGACCCATGCAGGTCCCCAAACGCCTCAGGTCAGGTCAATTGCTTTTCTTAGGTGGCAAGTTATTGCCTTATTGGTCCATGGTGGTGACGTTGTATAAGATATTTTTAAGGAACCATCGCAAGACGCGCGCGTGGGCACGTGAGATACTGACATGGTCCGTAATGGTTAGTGACTGAGGGGCGAGTAGTCACTGGACACGTTTGTGTCGAATCTTGCTGGCGATTCACACTCCACTATTAGAGTGTTTTTATTTTGATAATTTATTCATTACGTTTGCTTAATTCATGTGTACGAACATAATTTTAGTATATTTTCACCCAAAATATTATTAAAAAGGTTATGTTGTACTACGGATTTTGATTAGTTTAGTAGGCGATTATACATCATTTGATACGTCATAGGGAGAAAAGCGCACCCTACAGAGAGGCAAGATTTTAATTTAATTACAAAATCATTTATCCAAGTTTTAGTTTATTCCTTTGTTGAAACACATAGTACATGTATACATTATAAAATGTATATTATTACACTATCTTGTCGTATTGCAGGCTTTTTGTTTTGGTCATAATAATTAAATCTAATTGGTCATAGGGAATCTAAGAAAAAAAAAATCTGATATTAACCAATTTGTTTAACCAATTGTTAAAGATCCTCCATTGTCTCTACAATGGTTGTTGCATCCCGATTTTTCCATGTGAACCAAAGCATCCAAGGCTAATCTAATTTATTCTGGAACTATAGGTAAATCCAAGATATATGTGAAATGATCCTCTAAAAGACACATTAGAAAGTTCATATATGTCAATGGAATATGTGCCAAAGCAAATATTGTCGAGCCACCGTACAACCAAATAAAACATTGCAAATGGTTTCCATGGCTAGATAGCATAACTTGCAAATATGATCAACACAAGCCTCTTGTACTCAACAAATCCGAATATCAAACAGCGAGTGCCAAACCTCGAAACCCCAAACTTTCATCATATTTGCCTTACAAAACTTCTACAAAAAAATCCAATAAAATTTTGTTTTCCCTCCTCACAAGAGTTCTAGCAGAAGCTAGATGTTTCGCTTGTAATTATTTACATTGAGTCTTGGTTAATCGAAAACAGAACGTGGCATAACTCGGTATGTCTATAGCAACGGACTTGAGCAGCATTTCTTTACCTTCCATAGAGAGCATTTTTGCAAACCAGTCACTCAATCTTGTCATCAAACGATCATTGATTTACGTGAACAACTTTTGTCTTAAAAATAGTTTATGACATGCCTTGATGCATCACCATAGATATCGTAAGATTTGTTAACAATATCCTAATATAGCTCGATCGAAATACAAATAAACTCTTATTGGCAAAACAACTCAAATAAACTCTTATAAGTTATTTGTAGTTATTGGTTAAACCAACAGACAACTCCAATTCAATCCTTAACCCCGAGAGTCTTTCATCATCCTTTGCTTCTTCATTATATATTGGTCTGACTAGATACCATGCTTAGCTGGAAAAAATTATCTATTCCGTATTATGCTAAAAAATTATCAATCAGAAAAACAAAGAATAGAATAATATTTTGGTTGATTTATGCTAAATACTGTTTGGGAAAGATAGATGAAGCATTAACAATTACGCTGGCTTTATGAGATTAATACTCTATATCTGTTTCACAAAGATAATCATCATTCTACCATTTTGGACACAATTTTTTTTTAAAATATAAATTTTTTATTATAAGTATCATATACTAATACATTAAATAAGCTTTTTCTCTAATTAATAAGTTTAACTAGTAAGGATAATATAAAAAATAGTTTAAAAATCTGCAATGAAACTACAAAACGACATTTTTTATGAAACAAAAATAAAACCTTAACACGACTCTTTTTGTAAACGGAAGAGTAATTATTATTCTAACTATCATTTTGTTTTGTTTCTGTTCAATCCATTTCTTTTTTTTATTATTTTCATTTAAGTATAAGTCGAAAATAATTTGAAAACTATTTTATTTTTCTCTTTTAAGACGTTAGTGTGGTTAATAAGAGAATGTCACATTAGTTTTTTTTTTTTGGTCACATTAGATCAAAATTTAGCATTAAAGTGTAAATGTAATAAAGAATAAAATTTGAATTTTTTTTTTTTACATATCTAAGGTTGACTTTTTTGTTTTAAACATCTAAGTTTGAATTAAAATCTGTATTTCCCACGTAATAATATATATTATGACTTCGAATAGATACAACGGATGTGGCGGATAAAACTATTGGTGAACTGAACCATTATTTTTTTTGAAATAACCACCATCTGCTGCGATATTAGTTTATTTATTTGTAAAACCGGATCGCATTGAGACGCATAATTTTTTTATTTTTTCTATTTTTACTACTGTATACTATAACTTACTAATGGTAAAAACTAACAGCATAATTCAAATAGTTTTTTTCCCCTAAATCCTAGTGAGAAATTAAACCCCGAATCCAAAATCTTCCCCGCCAGTGCCAAACTGCAAAAATCCCTTTTGCCCCCAAAATATTTTTTAAAAAATTTCTCCAGATTCAGTTATCAGAAGAATCAAAGCAAGTTTTTCCCAATTCTTAAGATTTCTAAATCAATGGCTCAAGCAGCGAGATTAAGCATGAGAATGCAGAAAGAGCTCAAACTTCTCCTCTCCGATCCACCTCACGGCGCTTCGTTTCCACATCTCTCTTCCGCCGCCGCTGGCTCCGGCGATTACTCTACTTTCTCCACCATCGATGCTCGTTAGCTTTTCATATCCTCTTTTAATTTTTCCATTTCGCGTGATCTCTCTCTCTCTCTCTCTCTCTCTCTCTCTTATCAGCTCTTTAACCTTTTTGATTTCAGAGATCGAGGGTCCTGAAGATACTGTATATGCCAATGGAATCTTCGACGTGAAGATTCAAATCCCTGAGAGGTATCATCTCTATCCAACTCGATTTTTGTCGTTTGATGATTTGATTTTGGTTTTGTTTTTGAGTATGATGAGAAAATTTGGATCTATCAGATATCCATTTCAACCTCCAATTGTGACTTTTGCTACACCGATTTATCATCCAAACATCGATAACGGTGGCCGGATTTGCCTTGACATCTTAAATCTCCCTCCTAAGGTTAGTGAATTTGTTTGATCCTTTTTTGCTGATATGTTTGTAGCAATTCGTGTTAGATTAGATTTGCTCTTTTGGGCTATAAGCTATAGTTGATTCTTTGTTAAATTGAAGCTCCAGACTTCTCTGTATTATTGCTATGAGTGTTGTTAATGAACAATCTTGTTATGTTGTAGCAATTCGTGTTAGATTTGATCTTTTGGCTAGAGATATTGTTGATTCTTGTTATATCTAAGCTCCACAAGTTTCTATCTAATTCATGTAATCAATCTTTTGTTTGTTCTTGGTATGATTGTTCTTAGCTATCTTAGAATCCATGAAAGCTGTTCAGTAGTAGTGATGAGACTCATGAATGCTTATGTTATGAATTGAAGCAAAAGTGTTTTATTTTTATCGAAAAGATAACAATGTTTTGATTCTTATAGGGAGCTTGGCAACCATCATTGAATATCTCAACAGTTTTGACGAGCATCGGATTATTGCTTAGTGAACCGAATCCAGATGATGGCTTGATGTGTGAAGTAGTAAGTCTAATTGCAACACATTCATTCTCTCTCAGTTTTATCTTTTAGAGTCTTCAAGTATTTGCTGGTGTCTTTTTACAGAGCAGGGAGTATAAATACAATAGACAAACTTTCGATTTTAAGGCGCGAGAGATGACCGAGAAGTTTGCAAAGGTAAAAGCTGATGGAAGTGGAAGCAGTGTCAGCTTCCAAATTCAGAAAAGTCCAAACAGTTGTGAGGTTAAGGTCCATAATTAGTTCTTCTTACGTTTTTCACAAAACCTGAGGTCTTCAATGAGCTTGAAGTAATGTTGAATTTGCCTATTGTTTCTTTAGAATCATGGAGATGAGAAGGTTTCTTCTTTAGCTGGTAATCACGAAAAGCCAACACATAGAGAGAACACTGCAGCAAAAGGTGTACCAAATAGCCAATTGCTTCTCTCAAGTTCTAGAGATCAACAAGAAGATAGAGATGGGAAAAGAAAAGCAGTGATTGGTTTTGGCGAGGCAAACACATTTGGTAAAGATGAGGTAAAAACGAGCAGGAAGAAGTTATCTCTTGCCTTGCCTCCTCAATCTCAAAAGAAAGACTTGTTGTGTGGTGAAGAACACACAAATGGAGGAGTTTCAGCTGCTTGCAAAGAAAAAAAGAAACCAAAGAAGCTTTCTCTGGGGCTGAAGCAGCCATTTAATGATAACTTGGCTTCCACAAGTTTTCGAACTTCTGGAGCAAAGAGTGACAACAATAGACTAAGCAGAAAACTGTCATTGAGACCACTTGGAGAGTCGAATGAAGTTAAAAAAACCGAGGTACTTGCGCAAACTGATATGGAATTGGAAATGAATCAAAATGAAGATGAAAGAAGTTGGCGCGGTGAGTTTGAGAACTCGGTTTTGGAAGAGACATCAATGCCTGAATCCATTGTGGTTCTAGACAGTGATGATAGTGGAGATGAAGAAGAAGAAGAAATAGTTTCTTCGAGGTCAAGATTATCATTGGCAAGGAGAAGAGGCCTCAAGTGTAGTAGACCTTGAAAAATTATGAAACCTGTTCAGTTTTTTTCCTTGGATAGAATATCGTCAATTAAATTGCTGCCGATCGGTTATTTTCAATAAACAGAACTACAACCAAATTGACCAAACTTCGGTTTAGTTCGGTTTGAAAATATCGATTTAGATAGTGTTTCCAGCCTATCCTAAACAGTGGTGATTAGGCTTGGACATTAGGACCTTTTCGGATTCGGGTTTAGAGTAACCATTAAGATATTTTAGAATTTCTATTTGGATTTGGTTTCGTATCCTTTTGGTTTAGGTATTTTGGATATAGGGATTTAGGAACCAATCGGTTATTTTAGAATTTCAGATTTGATTTCATTTGGGGTTATATTTTATCTGAACTAAGCAAAACGATCCAAAAATACCGAAAATGCCCGAACTAAGCATAAGGATCCAAAAAAAAAAAAAAACTAAAACATTTGTTCAATTTTAATAATATTTGGTTAAATTCTAACAAATATAACTAAATAGTTTTGGATATTTTGGTATAAAAATAACTAATATTTATGGATGATTTCAAATCTAAATATAACTACTATTTTGGATTTATAATTTTATTTCAGATATCTACTCGGTTCTAAGTTCAATTCAGATTCGGTTCCAATTTTTGGATATAGGAATTTAGGATCCATTCGAATATTTATGTGGATTTGGTTCGGGTTTGATGTCTTCCAATCCGGTTCGATTCGGTTTTTTCGGATCTAAACAGTTTGTCTAGACTTAGTGGTGATAGTAAAGAAAAGGAAGAATTCATCTTATTAAACATATGATTATTCATCTTGAGATATACATATGAAAATATAAAGTCTGAAGAATTCATAAAAAAAGAAGTTGTTATTGAGAAAAATAGATTAGACTGCGATTATTAACCTAACAAACATTCACATTTGCCTAAGCGGACGCTGCAGAATCCTCCCTTGCGACAATTTAAGGTACACTCGATGTCTCTCTTGCAAGATTTTGTAGTGCTGCCGTCACCACCATCATTTGGACTTTTGGCCACACCTTCGATCTCATCAACTCCAATTAGCTCTCTTGCTTCTGCTCCAACATCTTCGCATCCAGTAATAAATTATAATTAAAAGTTAAATGTTCATCCAGTAATAAAGGTTTAAAAGAAAAAAACAATGTAAATAAAGAGATTATGATTGATTGACTAGATGTTGACAGATGTCAAAATATTTTTAAATTCAATTTTCAGCCAAATAATGAAATTAACAAAAATATATATTTACAGATACTAATTTATATGTGTATATCTAAAAAATGAACTTTTTCCTTAACCAAAAAGGAGGAAAAGTAAAAAAAAAAATTTACATAAATTAATTTGCGTGTGTATACCTAAATTTTTTTTTTATATAAAAAAGGAAAACAAGAAAAAGTTAATATATTTTATATTATAATTTATGAAAATAGAAAAACTCATTATCTTGATGAAAAAATTAATAATAACTCCAAAAAAACAAGAGTCAAGAATCTTACATGTAATTCATAGTATAGGGATATATCAATTCATATTTATAACAAAAAAATATTTATTGTACATAAAATAGATTATTAAATAGGTATACATATTTATAAAAACAATTAAATAGCAAAAATTTATATTTTAGAATTATAAAAAAGGGATTATTATATATACATTTAATTTTTTTGTATCCCTTTCTTATCTCCTTCTTATTTTTATGACAGAAAATATAAATTCTTTTTTCTTATAATTCTAAGTGCACATTTTTACTAGTTAATTTTAATTTATTTATAGTAATAGTTAATTACTTTAAAGAAATTCATGCATAATCATAATGTTTGCAGAAAATTTAAAATTACATATTTAGCAAAAATATAAGGGATATCATTTTAGAAAGAAAATTGGAAATACATTTTTGGAGATTTGAAAATAATATTGATAATTATGAAGATTTGGCTAAAATCTAGGGAATGTATTGAACTAGAGATTTGGAGTGAATTGTATTGAAATGACAAATCTTATGTTATTTAAAAATAAAATTTAAAATATTTTATAAAATCACGTGTTATTGAATTAAAAATTTTAAAATGTACAATCAAATCCATTGTTATTAGAAATATTTTAAGAAATAGATTTGAAATTTTCATGTGAAAGTTTAGAGAATTTTTTAGTTAAAAATTAGGGATGTCAAAATGGATAATTTGACCCAGTCTGACCCAAACCCATATGGGTTCGAGATTTATATGAACGGATTTAACCCGCCCGTTTATTTTATGGTTCAAAATTTATATACACAAACCCAAAATTGGTAAACTCATTAGTTAAATGGATTACCTATATATATATTAAATATAATAATAATAAAGTTTAAAACATCTCATATTATTATAAAACTAACAAGAATTTCAAAGTTACAAATTAAAGGGGTGTATTCAACTAGGGATTTAGGGTGATTTGAGTTTTAATGAATTTTGGGAGAATTCGGTTGAATTTTGGTGAATTAGGAACTTTATTATTAAATTATCTGACTTCTCACCTTAAAGTAAATCATGAGATTTTGATATTTATATTTTGATATTTGTCTTTTTTAACTAAGAACTCCCATAAAATATTACATAAAACTTTTAAATCCAATTCTTCAATTGTTTTCAATAACAGTGGATTTGATTGTCTATTTTAAAATTATTAATTCAATAACACTGAATTTTAAAAGATATTTTAAAATTCATGTTTCAATAACATAATATTTATTATTTAACTCAAATCTATCCAACTGCTTAGTCCAATACACCCCTAAATAAAATTAGAGAAACGATGTTTCCTTTTACAAATGCACGAATGGAAAAAAACATAATATTTATTTTATAATTTAGATATTTTATACATCTATTATAAATTTATTGGTTGACCCATTTGGTAACCCATAATTCTAATGGGTTAATCCATTAAACTCACAAATATGTTAGAGTCTACCTACCAAAACACATTTATTTATATGAGTTTAAAAATACAATCCAAACTCACTAAAATATTAGACAGACCGGGTCCAAAGAGACAACCCCGACCCATTTTGACTATTAAAAATACCAATATGAAAAATCTCATGGTTTAAGGTGAGATTTCAGAAAATTTAAAAACAAAATTTTTAACTCATCCAAATTCAATCAAATCCTCTCAAAACTTATTAAAACTCAAATCATCTAAAATTTCTAGTTCAATACTATGCAAATTGTTGTAATTAATCTTAATAATGACTTAAAAATATAGAAATATAAATTAGTTTATTCAGACTGAACAAGAATATGCAAATAAAATTTTTATTTAAATAAGAATATTATCTACACTTACTAAATGTTTTACAATCAATGATGTGTTGATCTAGTGGTTAAACCTCTTGGTTACCGATTCACGATGGAAAGATTTGTTAATGAGAGTTAAATTTCATAGTTTGGTTAAATTCAATTTAGGAAAATTAAAAGAAAGAAAAAAGCTCGTCCTATGAGCGGCCCTAATCTAGTACATTTATAATGTGGCAAGCTCAGTCCCATGCTAGGGATTTGGAGAATTGATTGTTGGGTCAAAATTTGGAGAATTATTATGTTGCCAAAGATTATGGGTAAACAATGAATCAATTACTATTAGTCAAATTCAAAACAATATGTCTTTTAATTGATCACTTGTATATTGACCAAAAAAAGCAAAACATAAAATTTATAAGCAAGTATAAAATAATATTAATGTATGGTGCTATGTTATAAATTCAGTAGTGATCAAATAAACCAATTTTTATGTGTAGTTCCAAATATGATTGTTTTATCATATAATATAAAATAATTGCAGACAAGCTGATCAAAGTTTGTGCTTAAACGCTCTGAACTAGTAAAATCGTTTCCACTGTGGAATATCAATCAGTGGAAGAAGCATCAATGTCCATTGTTGTTCTAGTCTAGAAACCTAAGAAAAGGCCTATGAAAAAGGAAAAAGAAGCAGAAAGAAAAAAGGAGAGGAAGACAAAGAACGAAAATGAAAGAAAGCGAATAAAACTACTAGATAAATCATGAAATCACTGGAAAGCTCTCTGATTTTCTATCTTAAGAAAATGAGAGTGAGTTTCGATTTTCCTCAAATCAATTTTAACTTAGCTTTTGGATTATTATGGGTCCTACTTATGTCTACATTATCTCATCCGTTTTATCCGGGAGCGAAGTTGGACCTAGACAATTTAAACCCATTCTGTATATAAATTTGTCCATGACTATAGGCAGTCCTACCCATTTTGACAGGTTTAGTTTTAGACCATATTGATCATGGAGGAAAAGAAGAAGAAACCGTCTCCTCAAGATCTTAAGCGATACCTTTGAATTTTTTTATTTTTTTTGGAGTTGAATTTCGATTAAGCTTATGATTACTAATCTTGAAATGCAAATGAGATTATAATTTCCTAATAATTTGATGGAAAAGTATTATCAATAAAAATTGATTACAATGCGTTTAACAATTAGGAACAATCACATGTGCCAAGACGAGTATTGCATAATCCTCCCTTGGGACATGCCAAGTTACAAGCACTGTGGAGCCCCGTTCAAATTCATGGCGTCGCCGGCGTAATTTGGACTTCCGGTGAAACCTTCGTTCTCATCAGCTCCGGTTAGCTCTCGTGCTTCTGCTCCAAGATCTATACATCCATCCATCATTGGCATAATAAACGGCTTTAAAGGTTAACAATTTTCATCTAATAATTAAAGGATCAAAAGAAAAATAAGGGAACCGATCGCAAAATAAATTAATAAACAAGAATGATCCAACCAAAATTTTGTTGGTTAGTAAAAATTTTTTTATTCAACCCGAATGAATCAAGCCCATCAAATTCAAACAAGAAATCGAGAAAACCAAGAAAAATAAATAAAACTATGAGATGTTCACTACTTTTTGATTAAATATATATATTTTACGATAATTATTAAGATATTCATCTATTAATATAATTTACTTAAATAAATTATATAAAATAAAATTTATAAATTTTTATTTTAATTGATAAAATAAAAATGAAATGTAATAATGTTATCCATAACATACAATTAAATAGTAACTAAATTATTATTTTTATGCATAACACTAATGTTACATGGTAAATCATATATTTTCATGTTTATAATTAATTAGTATTTCGTGATATTATTTTCCGGTAAAATGATAATGTTATCACTAAAAATTTACCAGTACATAAAAAACTTACTAGATGTGATGACCAAAATGAAAATCAAGAGCGGAAGCTTGAGAGAAGCGTTCTTCATTTTCAAATTTGCTTTGGATTTTTTCAACTATAAATTTTTGTCTCGTGAAACTTTGATATGTCTTCTTAGCATCTAGCCATACATTTATAATGTTACAAGTTCAGTCCGTTACTATCAAATTATTATGTTACCAAATTTTAGTTAAGGGTAAACACATGAATCAATTACTATTAGTCAAAAATCATATACCAAATTTGAGTTAAGGCTAAACAAATAATCAATTACAATTAGTCAATAATCATATTAGTCAAATTTGAAATAATATTTATGTAATTGTTCATTTGTATTTTGACCAAAAAGTAAACCATTAAATTGTAACTAAGTATGTAAAAATATTTTTATATGGTACTATTTTCAACTGACTTTTCAGTTTCGTCCATCATTACATGTTTTTCACTCTTCTGAACTATAACTAGTTTAAGGCTACAAATCTCTCTCAAGCATTAGTATTTTCAAGAGTAAGTTTTTCATTTCTTACATCATTTACTCATCCCACTATTTAAATTTATATGGACGTCTATCCTATAAAAAAATAATTATAAATGAAAATAATTATCATGCAATGTAGCAGCGGACAAGGATAACAAATGCTTCACTCATTGAACATGAATTGAACCTTCTACCGAGTGTAGTTTTTTGGATCTTCTCTTACCATAACTTAATTTAAGAGTAGTTAAAAGTATGGCCGTCAACAACAACAAAAAATAGTAAAAAAGTGTTTGATCCAAAGTAATGAATCTGACAAAAAAAATGATACTTAGCTTGTGCATAAAGGCAAAAAGAAAATGACAAGAAACTTTTAAACGGATTTGTACCTTGTCGACTTTCTTTTTCTGCATCACATCAACCTCCATCTACATTATTGGTGGCTTCACGTGCTTTATCTCAAAGCTAAGACCTTTGTCGCACACAATCTCTTCAACATTAGAAGAAATCACACCTTGAGTTAAGTTTGAAGTGACCCCAAACGGTATACTTTGAGACTATTTTGAACTTCAAACACAAGCCTCTGAATCTCTTAGAGTCTTTCCCATTTTGGAAACTTTGATCTTCTTAATGTCTTAACCAACATTTCACAATTTAAAAATATTAAAATTAAAATGAAGTGTTGATGGAAGTGATAGAAAAGCCCCCGAAGACGGAAGCAGAGCTATGGCACCGTGACCCTCTCGGTTTCCTTACTGTGAGTATCACTTCGACAATTTTTCAGAAATTGCGTAAGGTTCTTCGTTCAATATTGCGCGCTTTCACTAAAAGTACATGAAACTTACGAGCTGAGCAAATTCTTCATCTTTAGATCATGTTAACTGTCTATATCCCCCTCTATAGTGTCGCTTCTGCGTCAATCAACCCAGATTATGAAACTCTTGATTTTCACCCCCAAACTAG
>VBRH01001177.1:20613-33414 GCA_014578085.1 Cardamine resedifolia | reverse complement strand
GTCCCAGAACTGCCCCTACTGCATAGTCACTAGCATCAGTCATCACTTCAAAAGGCAAACTCTAATCCGGTGGTTGCACAATTGGAGCGCTAATCAAGGCGCCTTTGATTGTGTGAATCGCCTTTAAACAAGCACAATCGAACTCGAACTTGACCTATTTGCAGAGGAGCTGAGTTAGAGGTCTCGCTATCTTGGAAAAATCTTTAATAAATCTCTGGTAGAAACCGGCATGTCCCAGAAAACTCCTTATTCTTTTGACAGAATTCGGCGGTAGCAAACTCATCATAACTTCAATTTTTGCCTTGTCCACTTCAATACCCTTTTCTGAAATCCGATGCCCCAACACTATACCATCTCTGACCATGAAGTGGCATTTCTCCCAGTTTAACACAAGATGTTTCTCCTCACAGCGCTGTAGAACCCTGCACAAGTTCGACAAACAGATAGAAAAAGAGCTTCCATAGACTAAAAAATTGTCCATGAAAACCTCCATAATGTCTTCGATTAAGTCAGTAAATATAGACATCATGCAACGCTGGAATGTTGCTGGGGCATTACACAAGCCAAATGGCATCCTGCGATACGCAAAAGTGCCATAAGGACAAGTGAATGTCATCTTCTCCTGATCATCGGGATGGATTGAGATCTGAAAGAAACCAGAAAAACCATCTAGAAAAAAATAGTAAGGATGGTTAGCTAATCTCTCAAACATGTGATCAATAAATGGTAAAGGAAAATGATCTTTGCGAGTAGCAGCATTTAGTTTCCGATAATCTATACACATCCTATGGCCTGTAACAATCCTAGTTGGAATCAACTCATTTTTGTCATTTTCAACCACAGTTATGCCACCTTTCTTGGGTACTACATGGATAGGACCAACCCAATTGCTATCGGAAATCACATAGATTACACACCAGACTCTAGAAGTTTCATTATCTCTTTCTTGACAACATCTTTTAGATTCGGGTTTAACCTCCTCTGATGTTCGAGAGAAGTCATTGATTCATCCTCTAGATGTATCCTATGCATGCAAAGATCAGGAGAAATTCCAATGATATCATCTAACGAGTAGCCTATAGCATTTCTATACTTTCTCAACTCACACAAAAGCAAGGCAACTTCAACATTGTTCAAATCAGAGTTCACAATCACAAGATATGTGGAGTTACGACCCAGAAACGCGTACCTTAGCCCAGCAGGAAGGGTTTTGAGTTCGAGTTCCGGAGCTTTCAGCTCGCTCCAAGGATCGTCGGTCAGCTTTTTCTGAGTAGGCGCTCCCTTCAGAGCAGGTGCTCCCTTCTAAGCAGGTGCTCCCTTTATAGCAGTTGCTTCGTCAGATGCTCCTGAAATAAACTTTTCCCCCACTTCCAGGTTCATGTACGCCACCATCTTCTTCACTTGCTGACTTGAATCCAACATCTTGGCAAAACCAGCTGTATCCTCGCTCAGAAAACCATGTTCTCCTTCAGCTTGAGTCAACGCTATCTCCAAAGGATCATCAAGCTTCTTAATCATCTTGTTTTGTAGTACAGCACTACAGTCTTTCGAGACCATCATCACTTTCTTCTTGGTGGAAACCTTCCCAACAATCAGCCCTTTCAAATACTTTTTCATGGACAGAATCATCTGAATTTCATATACCAATGGAAGCCTAAAACTCAAATCTTGTAACATCTCCTTGCACTTTGCTTCTTCCAAATATTTTTGGGACTTCTTTAGAGGTACTGGATATGGAACCAGAAGGGTGTAGACTCGAGAACGTACCTTATCTGTAGGTGTATCAGGTCGTGGCTCATCAGATTCTGGGTTAAGTTTGTCATCTGTTTGAGTTTCATCGGGAGCGGGTGCTCCGAATGGCTGAGCGGGTGCTTTGTGCTGAGCGGGCATCGGGAGCGGGTGCTCAGCGACGGGACCTGTGCGATTCTTTTCTTTTTCTGCAGGTTGCAGAACTATTCCACTTCTCAGCTCCACTTCTGTTGACAAATTATTTCCTTGGATTCGTCTCTGGCCTTCCAGGTAAGACTCCCTGTTGTCTATTGATCGCTTCTGCGTTTTGTGCAATTTGAGTATCAACCTGTTTCATGTGAGTGCAAACAGCTTCGTACTTGCTATTTAAATCCGAGTACATGTTGTCAACATTCAGGTTGATTTCATTGGCCGACTTCTGCTGATTGATCATGAGCCGTTGCATCATATTCTTAAGCTCATCTTGAGAGTTATTTCCAGAACTTGCAGAAGCTTGGAAATTGATGAATTGCTGTCCTTGTTGATTTCCTCCTTGGAATCGGTTTTGCGATTGATAAGGTACAAATTGCTTTCCTTGGAAACCTTGAGAGAAGTTTTTCTGAAAACTGAGATTCGAAGGTTGTTGGTTCTGATTTCGAGATTGCTGCGGATACACTTGGTCCTTGGGGTTTTTGACATTTGTGCTTCTATAGGACAGATTCGGATGATTCCTATAGTTCTGGTTGAAGCTACGGCTTTGCACAAATCCATGTCCATTCACATAGCTGACTTCTTGCTGATCATCTTCCTCTTCTTCGCCAATCTCTTGAGAAAGAGGTTCTCCATTCTCATCAACAAAATGGACTGTCCGTTGGTTTCCTTAAGCAAAAGGTTAGCCTTAGTCGTTAGCTCATCAATCTTCTAAGTATCCATACCTTTGGTTTTCTTACTTCTGTCATACTCCTGAGACTTGCTGCTGGAACTTGTAGTTAAATTCTCAATCAACTCGTAAGCACCTTCTCTGGTCTTGGTCATGAAGTCGTCGTTACTTGCAGCATTCAACGCGTTCCAATAATCCCAGTCCACACCATCATAGAAAATTCCCAGCAAATTCTCATCCATGAATCTGTGGTGAGGACACTCTCTCCGGTACTTCTTAAATCGCTCCCAAGCCTCATAGAAAGGCTCTCTGGAATGTTGATGGAACGATGAGATTTTATTCCTTAGTGCAGCAGTCTTCGTCTTAGTGTAGAAATAATCCAGAAAAGCTGATCTGCACTGAGTCCAGTTCGTGATAGAACCAGGTGGTAGGGACTTAAGCCAACGTGATGCTTTGTCCGCAAGGGAGAATAGAAACAGCTTGCACTTCAGAAAATCTGGGCTTGCTCCATTAGACTTGGTGGTAAAACAGATTTCTTCGAAGTTTCGATGTGGTCCATCGGAATTTCTGCTGGAAGCCCATGTAATAAATGCTGCTTCACAAGCGATATAATCTGAGGCTTGATCTCAAAGTCTTGTCTCTCAACAGCTGGAGGAACAATCGCGGCTCTGTTCTTGCAGAAGACATGTGGATTATCCATGTCTCCGATTGCACGCTGCTTCTCTTGTTGTTGTTCTTGCCGTCGCTGCTGCTGTTGCATTTGTGCCATCTGTTGTTGCAGCCTTTCGAGTTCAGCAGCCAGATTCTCATTGCCTTGGTCGCCTATAGTGACGGTATTAGGCCTTTGTTTTCGGTTCGCTCATTCTAAATTTTGTAGCTCTTCGTTGCTAAAGGTGAGTAGACGTCCAGAACTTTTACTCCTTGTAGTTCTTGCGGTCATACACCTGAAACACACGTAGAAAAATAAATAGAACAAGTCAGTAACTTAGACTAAAATTCAGTTCGAAAATTAGAGGTATCGAATTGGTCCCCGTCGCAACGGCGCCAAATTGATAAATGCTGAAAGCGTGTGGTAAAAGGGTTTATTTTCTAACGCAAATTAACATGCAGTAGTAGTGAAGATTCGATCTAGAGGACCAGCAATACACTCTAATTCTTTGAGACACAATATTAACTAAGCAATTCAAAGGGGTTTACGATTTTGTAAGTAACAAGTGAAGCAAATAAAATCGGTTTAAAAACAGTAAATAAAAACGCTAGGTCAAGGGCAATTTTGTGAGGATCAAATCATCAAGAACCGAACAACTATTTAGGAAATAATAAGTACCAATCTAGAACTCAAACATAAAAATAAGACTGACCCACTGTCGTGGCGTCAACAACTTTATCTAGCATCCTAAACTGTCGTTTGAACCTAGTATCGCAGACAAGCATTATCGATCTAGTTTAATATGTTCACGATTTGCCTTAGCATCAACTGTCGTTGGCTAAGGACAAATTGGTGAATTGTTGTCCTTGTTGATTTCCTCCTTGGAATCGGTTTTGTGCTTGATAAGGTACAAATTACTTTCCTTGAAAGCCTTGAGATAAGTTTTTCTGAAAACCCTGATTCTGAGTTTGTTGATTCTGAGTTCCAGATTGATGTGGTTACACTTGGTCCTTGGGATTTTCGACATCAGAGCTTCAATAGGACAGATTGGGGTGATTCCTATAGTTCTGGTTAAAGCCACGGTTCTGCACAAATCCCTGTCCATTCACATAGCTGACTTCTTGCTGATCATCATCCTCTTCTTCGCCAATCTCTTGAGAGAGAGGTTCTCCATTTTCATCAACAAAAGGGAATGTTCTTTGGTTTCCCTTAAGCAAAAGGTTAACCTTAGCCGTTAGCTCATCGATTTTCTGAGTGTCCATACCGCCGGTTTTCTTGCTTCTGTCATACTGATGTGTTGCGTTTTTGGCTGAGCAGAATTTATGAGCTGAGCACCCGCTAAAAACTCAACACATCAGTATGACAGAAGCAAGAAAACCGGCGGTATGGACACTCAGCAAATCGATGAGCTAACGGCTAAGGTTAACCTTTTGCTTAAGGAAAACAAAAGAACAGTCCCTTTTGTTGATGAAAATGGAGAACCTCTCTCTCAAGAGATTGGCGAAGAAGAGGATGATGATCAGCAAGAAGTCAGCTATGTAATGGACATGGATTTGTCAAGAACCGTGGCTTCAACCAGAACTATAGGAATCACCCAATCTGTCCTATATAAGCACTAATGTCGAAAATCCCAAGGACCAAGTGTAACCACTTCAATCTGGAACTCAGAATCAACAAACTCAGAATCAGAGTTTTCAAAAAAACTTCTCTCAAGGCTTTCAAGGAAAGCAATTTGTACCTTATCAAGCGCAAAACCGATTCCAAGGAGGAAATCAACAAGGACAGCAATTAACCAATTTCCAAGCTTCTAGAAGTTCTGGAAATAACTCTCAAGATGAGCTTAAGAATATGATGCAACAGCTCATGATCAATCAGCAGAAGTCGGCCAATGAAATCAACCTGAAGGTTGACAGCATGTACTCGGATTTAAATAGCAAGTACGAAACTGTTTGCACTCACATGAAACAGGTTGATACTCAAATTGCACAAAATGCAGAAGCGATCAATAGACAACAGGGGGTCTTACCTGGAAGGCCAGAGACGAATCCAAGGAAAAAATTTGTTAACGCAGTGGAGCTGAGAAGTGGAAGAGTTCTGCAACCTGCAGAAAAGGCGAAAAATCACACATGTCCCGTCGCTGAGCATCCGCTCCTGATGCCCGCTGCAAGCAGAGCACCCGCTCATCCTTGCGGAGCACCCGCTCCCGACAAAGCTTAGACAGAGGATGAACTTAACCTAGAAACTGATGAACCCCAACCTGATAAACCTGGGAAAGGTTACGTTCTCGCGTCTATACCCCTCCGATTCCTTACCCAGTCCCTCCAAAGAAGTCTCAAAAAGATTTAGAAGAAGCAAAGTACTTCCATTAGTGGATGTAATCCAGATGATTCCGGCTTTGAAGAAGTATGTGAAAGGACTGATTGTTGGGAAGGTTTCCACAGAGAAGAATGTGATGATGGTCTCGAAAAACTGTAGTGTTGTACTACAAAACAAGATGCCTAAGAAGCTTGAAGACCCAGGGAAATTTGTCCTCTTGGTGCAAATAGGTCCAAAAGTTTTTCAAGTGTAAATCTGATGCCATACTCTGTGGCGAAGAGGTTAGGATTCACCAAATTTAAGCCGACCAAGATCTCTTTGATTTTCGCCGACAGATCCGTGAACTTTCCGGTTGGTACTCTAGAAGATTTACATGTCAGAATCGGCAACACCCTCATCCCAGCCGATTTTGTGGATCTAAAACTTGATGAAGAACCAAAGGACCCTCTGATTTTAGGGTGCCCATTCCTACGTACAGCTGGTGCGATTATCGACGTGAGGAGTGGCATAATTGATCTCCATCTTGAAGACATCAGTATGAGGTTCGAAATGAACAAGATGTTCAAGAAACCCATGCTGGGTGGCTAGACTTTCACTGTCAAAAATGCCATGGAAATCTCAGATGAAGTGCCTGAGGAGATCCTAGCTGATGATCCTTTGGAGATAGTGTTAACTCAATCTGAAGGAGAACATGGTTTTCTGAGCGAGGATATAGCGGGGTTTGCCAAGATGTTAGATTCAAGTCAGATAGTGGAGAAGATGGTAGCGTACATGCGCCTGGAAGTTGAGGAAAAATCAATTTCAGAAGTATCTGACGAAGCGATTGCTCAGAAGGAAGCACCCGCTCCAAAAAATCTGGTCAATGATCCTTGGAGCGAGCTGAAAGCTCTGAAACTTGAACTCAAGACCCTTCCCGCTGAGCGAAGGTACACATTTCTAGGACCTAACTCCACCTATCCTGTGATTGTAAATTCTGATTTAAACAATGTGGAAGTTGCCTTGCTTTTGTGTGAGTTGAAAAAATATAGAAAAGCTATAGGGTACTCTTAAGATGATATCACTGGAATTTCCCCTGATCTTTGCATGCATAGGATACATCTAGAGGATGAATCCATGACTTCTATAGAACATCAGAGGAGGTTAAACCTGAATCTAAAAGAAGTTGTCAAGGAAGAGATAATGAAACTTCTAGAGGCTGGTGTAATCTATGCAATTTCTGATAGCAATTAGGTTAGTCCTGTCCATGTACTACCTAAGAAAGGTGGCATAACTGTAGTTGAAAATGACAAAAATGAGTTGATTCCAACTAGAATTGTGACAGGCCATAGGATGTGTATAAACTATCGGTAACTAAATGGGCTACTCGCAAAGATCATTTTCCTTTACCGTTCATTAATCAAATGCTTGAGAGATTAGCTAACCATCCTTACTATTGTTTTCTATATGGTTTTTCTGGTTTCATTCAGATCCCTATCCATCCCGATGACCAGGAGAAGACGACATTCACTTGTCTTTATGGCACTTTCGCGTATCGCAGAATGCCATTTGGCTTGTGCAATGCCGCAGCGACGTTCCAGCGCTGCATGAGGTCAATTTTTACTGAACTAATCGAAGACATTATGGACGTTTTCATGAACAATTTTTCGGTCTATGGGAGCTCTTTTTCTGTCTGTTTGTCGAACTTGTGCAGGGTTCTACAGCGCTGCGAGGAGAAACATCTTGTGTTGAACTGGGAGAAGTGCCACTTCATGGTCAGAGATGGTATAGTTTCGGGACATCGGATTTCAGAAAAGGGTATTGAAGTGGACAAGGCAAAAATCAAGGTTATGATGAGCTTGCTACCGCCGAATTCTGTCAAAGGAATAAGGAGTTTTGTGGGACATGCCGGGTTCTACCGGAGGTTTATCAAAGATTATTCCAAGATAGAGAGGCCTGTAACTCAGCTACTGTGTAAAGAAGTCAAGTTCGAGTTTGATAGCTCCTGCTTAGAGGCGTTTCACACAATCAAAGACGCCTTAATCAGTGCTCCAATTGTGCAACCGCCGGATTGGAGTTTGCCTTTTGAGGTGATGATTGATGCTAGTGACTATGTTGTAGGAGCGGTTCTGGGTTAAAGGAAAGACAAGAGGCTGCATGTAATCTACTACGCCAGCTGCACTCTTGATGAAGTTCAATACCGATATACCACAACGGAAAATGAGTTGCTTGCCGTTGTGTTCTCTTTCGAGAAGTTCTGATCCTACCTTGTTGGGTCGAAGGTAATTGTGCATACAGATCACGCAGCACTGAAATACTTGCTCACAATGAAGGATGCAAAATCGAGGCTCTTGCGATGGATATTTTTGCTATAGTTCGATTTGGAAATCAAGGACAAGAAAGGGATCGAAAACGGAGTTGCAGATCATTTGTCCAGAATGAAGGATGATGATGAGATACCCCTAGATGGCAGCCTTCCAGATGAGCACGCCCACTCTGTTTATTCTTGTGAAGTTGTGGAGCACCCGCTCAAAACGGAGCACCTGCTCAGCCCGGAGCACCCGCTCAAGACTAAAGCACCCGCTCCAGGTCAACTCTGCGCTTTGATTTCTACGGGGAGAAACCGAGCTTTCCCATGGTTTGGAGAGATCGCTAACTACCTGGCTGCTGAGAAAAAGCCTGAATATTTTTTTGGAAATAAGAAGAGGAAGTTTATTCGAGAAATAAGGCGATACTTTTGGGATGAGCCTTACTTGTACAAGCATTGCTCAGATGGAGTTTTTAGGCGCTGTGTTTCTGATGAGGAAATTCCTGGGATTTTATTTCACTGTCATGGATCGAGTTATGCTGGACACTTCGCCACCTTCAAGACAGTGTCTAAAGTCTTACAAGCCAGTTTCTGGTGGCCCACGATGTTCAGAGATGCACACACTTTTATCTCTAAGTGTAATACATGCCAGAGACAAGGGAATATCTCAAGAAGAAACGAGATGTCACAGAACTTCATACTTGAAGTGGAGGTTTTTGATGTGTGGCAGATCGACTTTATGGGTCCATTCCCATCATCATATAGGAACCAATATATTTTGGTAGCCGTTGATTACGTATCTAAGTGGGTTGAGGCGCTGGCTGCTCCCATGAATGATGCTAGAGTAGTGGTGAAGATGTTTAAATCGGTGATATTCCCCAGATTTAGTGTGCCCGCGTGTGGTGATAAGTGATGGAGGTTCCCACTTCATCAACAAGATCTTTGAAAATCTCTTGAAGAAAAATGGTGTTAACCACAAGGTCGCGACGCCCTATCACCCCCAAACGAGTGGACAGGTCGAGATTTCCAACAGGGAGATCAAGAGTATCCTGCAAAAGACTGTGAGCACTACAAGGAAAGACTGGGCTGCAAAGTTAGATGATGCTCTTTGGGCGTACAGAACCGCTTACAAGACACCGTTGAGAACAACACCTTTTCACTTGGTGTATGGAAAATCATGTCATCTCCCTGTGGAACTAGAATACAAGCGGCTTGGGCTGTGAAGCAACTAAACTTTGACGCCAAATCTGCTTTCGATAGGCGAACCATACAACTTCATGAGTTGGAAGAAATTAGGCACATGGCCTATGAAAATTTGAAGATCTACAAGGAGAGGATAAAAGTTTATCACGACAAGAGGATCATCACCAGAAAATTTGCACCAAACGATCAAGTGCTGCTGTACAACTCCTGCTTGAAGCTGTTTCCTGGGAAGTTAAGATCGAGATGGTCCGGACCTTTCATCATCAAGGAAGTTCGTCCCTATGGAGCTGTAGCGTTGCTGGATACTACAGGAACTGAGTTTGTTGTTAATAGCCAGCGTCTCAAGCCATATCTTGCTGAATCAGCCATCGCACAAGGAGAATCCTTCCCCTTAGGCGATGCTCCTCACGCCTAAATGGCTAACCAAGTCACAAGCTAGAGACTTAAACCAAGTGCTTGGTGGGAGGCAACCCACTGGTTAGTGTAAATATCCTTACATTTTAATTTCTTTTGTTTTTAACTTTTCGTTTTAGTTCTAAGTGTTTCAAGGTAAAAAAAAAAAAAGAGAGAGAGAGAAGTAACAGAGGCGCGTAGATGGAGTGCCTGCTCAGGACTGAACACCCGCTCAGGAACAAAGAGGAATTTTCCGTACATCCAAACACGGAAACAGGTAAGTGTTCATTTTCTAAAACGGTTTTGAGTTTTAAAAATCAAAAATTACTTATTTTCTGATTTTTAAACCAAAAATTTTGCTAAAAAGGTGGGACCGCCCTAATTTATTAATGCCCTATTCCCTCTTCCTTCTTCTTTTCCTTCCTCGCGCAACCGTTTCCTTTTTCTCTCTATCTCTTGCAGTTTTAAAAATCCTCTCAAACTTAAATTTTTCGATTCTCAACCGTTTACAACAATTTTTTAGTCTATTTCTATCGGTTTTTTTTCTCTACAAGAATATCCAATCGTCTTCAACAACTGAGCAAGGTGAGCTTTCAAAATCCCTCTCTTTCAGTCACGCCGTTTTAGGTATTGGTGAGGTTTTGAGCTTTGATTCTTTCGATTTTGTACACCTAGAGCTGTTCTAGGATACCTCTATGATGCTTTTGTGCTGTATGCATTTGGAATTGTTGAGAAACTAAGACATGCAAAATTTTGAGAAATCAAATTTTGGTTTGGTGATGAGTGGAGTTGAATTGTTGTGTTATTGAATGAATTAGGGTTGTCTGTGAGATTTTTGGGGCATGAATTGACAATGAGAACAACTAATTACTAGAAATTTGAGGTTTAAAGTTGACACCCTCATGATTCTGAAAATCGTTTGTTCTTGATTTTGGTTAGGACTTGATCACTCTTTGGTTTTGTCTGCTCGATTTGCAGAATGTCTTAGTGCCCAATGATCCGCTATGCCAACAAAAGGCGCAAGAGCACTGACATCGCGCCCGCTGTAGGCGAAATATCCTCCACTAGAGCAGTTTATTCAGCTTGGCCTCGCGAGGAAGATACAAGGTTCGATCTGCCGGATAACCGCCTTCCGGAGCAATTTGTTGATGAATGGAGCCAGACGCACGCCTATTACTATAACCGACTCTTAGAGTTCTAAATCGAGCCAACTTGATTTATGCATAAACCGACTTTGAAGGGCTAAAGATATATGGTGCTGTTGATTCGGTGATAAGCTCTACTGAGATTTACGACATGGCAGAGACCCCGGAGTTGCTGTACCCAGACCTGGTGCGACAGTGTCTCGCCTCAGCTTTGCTAACCTACGCCAACCCGTTAGAGCCAGATTTCAACGAGGATACCTTCTCTTTCTTTGCTGGAGGAAAGAAATACTCACTCGGTATGCCCGATTTCTGTGAGGTTTACGGCTTCAGCGTCATCAAAACTTCTCTCTCGCTACTCAAATTCACCGTTGCATCTCAATTCTGGGACATCATAGCCATAGGAAAATTCAAACCAAACTCGGCCAGCCAATGAACGATCTGAAACCCCATAGTGCGCATCACTGCAAATATCCTAAGCAACATCCTCTATGCAAAGGAAGACACCGTAAAGATGAGGACAGATGAACTCCAGTTCATCTATTATGGAGTCAGACGTATCTTGCAAGATTCATAAGCTCTTCACTTAACCAACATGGTCACCGTCAACATGGGCATTATTTTTGCGGCAGTGATTGTAAGCAAGAAGCTGAGAACTTCATCAAAGGGGCTTCACATGATAGAAAGGATCGGGAGTCTTCTCACGCCTCTATTCAGACATTTTGACATCAACCTTTCCTCCACATCCTGTGTGGAGAAGCTTGAGCACATCGACACCAATTACCTCATTCACTGTGAGATTCTCAGAGACGAGAGCACCTACCGCTTCTGCGACAAAAACAGAAACCCTCTGTTTTGGAAGCTCCCGAACACTATGATCACGAACGTGCAAACCGCTGCCAACTTGCGTTTTCTCCTGGGGGTAGAACACATGTGCCCAGATACGTGCGCCAGCTCAACCCGCACTCCCATTCTTAGACGAGGAAGCTCTTCAAGAGCTTCTCAGCCTCACCTGGAGGACGAGGAGATGCCAGACTTCAGGACCGCACCATCGCCCACCAGCCGCTATGACCAGAGCGAGTTTATACTGCCACATCTAGAAGACGATACAGATCATGACAAGAAGTTGCGTTGGATAGTCGAGTCCCAGAAGAAGAACAACAGCCTAATGCACATGATCTTATCGGTGGTTTCACGGGGCTGTTTTCAACCTCAGTCGAGCAGGAGACAGAGAAGCGCTGAAACGCTGGTTCATGATGATGAAGAAGAGGGCAGTGACTCTCCTGCCACCACCGAAAGTATATGAGAGTAACAAAACCTTTTCCAACATTGTACTATCCATTTCTGTTTTCTTTTCTGTTTTCTTTCTTATTTTCTCACCTTACTCTAAATTTATTTTCACACCGAGACGGTGTGAGGTAAGTCTGGGGGAGGGTGCTGCTACTAATATCGTTTGTTTATTTTGTTTTCTTTGAGTCATTTTCATGTTTTCTTTGTGTTAGTTAATTTTATTTTATTGAGTCAAAAACTTGTTGGGAATTAGGACCTTATTCTGTGATGATCTGAAACCATTTATGTACTTTTAACTATCCTCCTAGTGACCATTATTGTAGAACTTTGAGTACACGGACAAGCTGGAACACCACAACATCGGATCTCTCCCTCTCCAGAATATTCGAGGTTCCATCGGAAAGACATAAACTCTGTTATACTTGAACCTAATATTGACCGAAAATCTTTTTGTTATGGGCACTAGATTAGGGAAACGAGTTCGTATTCAGGACTTCTTATCCTTTTACCGCTCTTTGTTGATCCTGGATAGGTAGCTCATCTTTAGTCAGTACCTACCTTGAACCTTATCTCCTTTGAGACCACGTGCACTCTTGTTTTTCATTGTTATATATGCAGATATGTACAGAAGGGTTGGAGAGAAAAGGATCGACACAGTTTCTAAATCACTTTTCCCTAAAGACACCAAAAAAGAAGAAGTAACGAGATAAAGCAAAAAGGTGGAGCACCTGCTCCACACAGAGCGCCTGCTCAGTTACAAAGAGAGCACCTGCTCAGAACTTGGGAAGATTATGCAAAAGAGAAGAGACGATCTTCACTTGGGTATGTGCAAGTAACTTACAATTTTCGTGTTAAAGAGACACCACACCTCGATTTATAACCTCTTCATAAAAAAAAAAAAAAAAAAAAAAAAAAA
>VBRH01001176.1:18908-35609 GCA_014578085.1 Cardamine resedifolia | reverse complement strand
ATTAAAATTACATAAAATAAAACTATATAACCTTAAATAAAATTATATAAATAAAATAATATTATAAAATAAAATAAAAATATTTAAAAGAAAATAAATTAAAAATATAAAATAAAATAAAACTATATCTAATAAAATAAAATTATGCAAAATTTAATAAACTAAGTTTCTATTAATTAAATTTATGTTAAATAAATAATACTAAATGAAACTAAAATAAATTAAATTGAATTAAATTAAATCAAATCAAATTACATTAAGGTTTTTCAAAATATAAAAAAATATATAGCTTTACATGTTTTATCTTAAAATATAAAATATTTTTTTTGCGAATATCTCATAAATTTAAAATAAAAATTTATAAGGATCAGTCGCATCGTCTATGAAACAAACAACATAACGACCAGTTGCTGTAATTGGTCGATGGTCGCTACGATTGACAAACAAACAACAGAACGATCAGTTGCCGCAACTAGTCGCCGCGACTGGTCGCTTCGACTACTAAACGAACAACTTAACAAGTCTCTGATTTTGGTCGCTGGTCGATGTTGCTATCGCTAGCTACTGCCATACGAACATGGCTATTATCTTTTTTTTTTCTTAAATGAAAATACAAAATGGTAAAATATATAAACAAAACTTAAGTACGTTTAGACAAAAATTTACCGATTCGTTTAGAGTCCACAGAAAACACAAAATTTAGATGTAGAATAGCTTTGATTGATCAAAGTATCGAAAGCAAGTACAAGAATCAAGAGACAGCTAATCAATTTATGAACCCTAGTCGTTTCTAGGAATTGACTGTTGTGATCTTGAAGTTTCTATTGAATCTCTTGTCTTTTCACTCGATTTTATTGTCCCCCTTTTATAGGAAAATATAATTTGTTCTTATCCTCATGGATTTGGAATTGGTTGACCGACTCTTGATATGATAAGATCATAATGAATATTCTCCGTGATTTCCGCTAAGATATAACCATTCCTGAGATCCAGGAACGGTCTAGAAATGGTCCGAAATTGATATGGAATTGGTATGAAATTGGTCTGGAATTGGTCTGGAAATTGTATCGACCATTTCTGGAATCATCTAGGATTTGATATATTATTTTCCTTATTCTTAAGATTGAATATTCCAAAAGGTAAAGTTATATCCAACAACTTGCACCCCCACTCTCCATTTTCTTACTGAGAATTTGGAGAGTATTTTGAACAAATGATACTATTTTACCATACCGTAATACCCAATTATTCGTTAAAATTAACATGAACAAATGCTTACCTAAAATGTTGAATCTCTAGCATGACCAATTTTGTGATGGGTATGCCATTCCCTATAATCCCAAGCATGGATTCAAACTTCTTTCAACTCATATTTGTTTTTTTGAATTTGACGCATTTGTAGACTTCATGGAGTCCTCTTATTCATTTTACTTGCACCATGACACTTCCCTTTTCAGTTGACTTTGATGCCCCCTTGAGGAACAAGCTCGAAATGGATTGGCGAAAAACTACTAGCAGTGATTATTGCGTTGAGGTGGTTCCATAATCATTCCTGAATTTTGGAAATTTTTTTGGAACTGGCTCTTAAATTTCTAGTCATTCATGAGCTTTCAAAACGACTGGACCCTGGGTCGTTGTCAAATTTTTAAAAAGGCTATTGACTTTTCAGTCTTTGTCCAATCTTTCAGATGACTAGACCTTTAGATCATTGTCAACTTCTAAGAGTTGGTTTGGAAATGACTTTTTTTGCTTCTAATCCATGAATAATTTTGTTAAAGGATTTGACCTTTAGTTCGTTGCCAATTTCTGGAATTGGTTTGGAAATAGCTATTTCCGCTTCTAATCATAGATTAACATTTAAATGACTTGACCCTTAGGCCGTTGCCAATTTCTGGAATTGGTTTGGAAATTGTAATTCTGCTTCCAATCCTAGAATAACATTTAACTGACTTGACCCTTAGGCCGTTGCCAATTTCTGGAATTGGTTTGGAAATTGTATTTCCGCTTCTAATCCTAGAATAACATTTAAATGACTTAAACCTTAGGCCTTTGCTAATTTCTGGAATTAGTTTGAAAATGGTATTCCCACTTCTAATCCTAGAATAACATTTAAATTACTAGACCCTTAGGCCGTTGCCAATTTCTGGAATTGGTTTGGAAATGATATTTCCGCTTCCAATCCTAGAATAACATTTAAATGACTTGACCCTTAGGCCGTTGCCAATTTATGGAATTAGTTTGGAAATGATATTTCCGCTTCCAATCCTTGCATAATATTTAAATGACTTTACCCTTATGCCGTTGTCAATTTCTAGAATTGGTTTGGAAATGGTATTTCCGCTTCTAATCCTAGAATAAAATTTAAATGACTTGACCCTTATGCTGTTGCCAATTTCTAGAATTAGTTTGGAAATGAGATTTCTGCTTCCAATCCTTGCATAATATTTAAGTGACTTGACCCTTAGACCGTTGTCAATTTCTAGAATTGGTTTGGAAATGGTATTTCTCCTTCCAATCCTAGTATAACATTTAAATGACTTGACCTTTAGGTCGTTGTCAATTTCTAGAACTGGTTTGGAAATAGTATTTCCGCTTCCAATCCTTACATAATATTTAAATGACTTGATCCTTAGGTTGTTGTCAATTTCTTGTCACGCGGGGCTCAGACTGTGGGGAGTATCGATGACGACATGCATGATCTTCTTCCCATTTTATTTGTGCCCTTCTTCCCATTTTATTTGTGCCCAAACCCTGGAGAGCACATCTTCCATTGCATTGGTACTTCGTCAGTTCCTTGTATAGGTCTCCGTCAGGGAGTAGTCCCCTTTTAAATGTCGAGATGGCAGTAGACATGTTGCAGCATGATATGGATACTTTCTCTTTGTTGAAACGTCCAACGTATGCCCGCAATAACTCTTCCTTTTCTCCTGAATTTCATATAGATCATCAGCCGTGTTCTCTATGTTCCTGCTGCTTGCAAATTGCTCGACAAAAAGGTCAGTCAATAATGCAAACGAGTCTAACGACCCATTGGGTAGGTTAATGAACGACTGAAGGGCTGCTCCGGTGAGACTCGAGCCAAAACCCTTGCACATGGTTGCCTCTCAATATTCCTTTTGAACAGCAGTCGTGAACATTCGCTGCTTGTATTGCGCAACGTGATTGTCTGGGTCAGATGTCCCATCATACATCTACATAGCTGGAAACGTGAATTTTCTTAGCATCTCGGTGAATGCGATTTCATCCGAGAAAGGGGTGTCAGCATATGAGTGCATAGTGCACTTTCAGATTGGTGGTGCTACACCTGGTAGTCGTCCAATCATTGCCTCTATTTCCCCCAAATTTTTTAGAAATTATTATTTCGAGGTAGACCACTTCCACCGATTTGGTGGTTGGTTCTTGCTCGTTTCCCATTAATCGTGAGGAAAATCTGCCCCCTTGTTGGGTTATGTTTTCCTTGTCACCAAGATGTTCAAATTCCCTCGTGTTGCGATTATTTTTATTGTCTTCACGGCAAAGAGTATGAAGTCGTTATTCTATTATTCCGGGAGTTCGGTCATCCGCTCCAGATCCGAGTGTAGAGTCAAGATTCTGCATGAAACTGACTCGTGCTCGATATCTAGAACTAGTCTCGGTTATCATTCTCTCTGTTGTCACCAATGATGCCTTTTCTTCCCTTAGTGCGGTGTTATCTGGCTTAATCTACCCAAGCTTCTGGGTGGTTTTGTTTAGCTTGGCAGTCAAGGCTTCTACCTGGGTAGCTGTGTTTTGACTTGCGTTCTCCACACCCGTGTTGTCTTCGAGTTCTATCATCTCACATAGATCTTACTCTTTACCCTTCTCTCTAGCACCAATTGTTTAGGCAAAAAGTAACCGATTCGTTTAGAGTCCACGGAAAACACGAAATGTAGATGTAGAATAGCTTTTATTGATCAAAGTATCGAAAGCAAGTACAAGAATCAATAGACAGCTAATCAAATTATGAACCCTAGTCGTTTCCAAAAATTGACTGATGTGATCTTGAAGCTTCTATTGAATCTCTTGTCTTTCCTCTCGATTCTCTTGTCTCCCTTTTATAGGAAAATATAATTCGTTCTTATCCTCATGGGATTCGAAATTGGTTTACCGACTCTTGATATGATAAGATTATAATGAATATTCTCCGTGATTTCCGCTAAGCTAGGACTATTCCTGTGATCCATGACTGGCCTAGAAACGGTCTTGAATTGGTCTGAAATTGATCCAGAATTGGTCTGGAAATGGTATTGACCCTTTCTGGAATCATCTAGGAGTTGATCCATTATTTTCCTTATTCTTAGGATTGAATATTCCAAAGGGTAAAATTATATCCAACAAAGTAAAATTATATCCAACAAAAATTGACTGATGTGATCTTGAAGCTTCTATTGAATCTCTTGTCTTTCCTCTCGATTTTCTTGTCTCTCTTTTATAGGAAAATATAATTCGTTCTTATCCTCATGGGATTCGAAATTGGTTTACCGACTCTTGATATGATAAGATCATAATGAATATTCTCCATGATTTCCGCTAAGATATGACTATTCCTGAGATCCATGAATGGCCTAGAAACGGTCTTGAATTGGTCTGAAATTGATCCAGAATTGGTCTGGAAATGGTATCGACCCTTTCTGGAATCATCTAGGAGTTGATCCATTATTTTCCTTATTCTTAGGATTGAATATTCCAAAGGGTAAAATTATATCCAACAAAGTAAAAGATAAAATATGATTCAATTTGGTTCACGTATAGTTTTTATAACTTAATACTTTATCAATCATTATTAGTTTTATAAAAAACAAATCAATGAAATTGATTAAAATATTTATAAAAAAAGATGGATTCAAAACTTTGTGTATATGCCTATGTATAGGCCTATTAAATGTGAGCGGCCACACTTAACCCAAGTTTGGAACTGGCGGCTGTAGAAACAAATTGGTGAAATGTAGCCTTTGACGGTTCCATCGAATGACTAGTCGAGCCAAACAAGAAAAACAAGAAAATATCAATTCCGAGATCCAAGCATTCTTCCAACCCCTTACTCTAGCAGACCGAGCCCACACCAGATAACAAAGGCATCGAGTCCCAACAAAGCATAGACATACCACTTGACCATCCGAACCCACCACGTGATCATAAATCACTAGCAAACTGTTCTAGAGAAATCAATTAGGAATTAGTCTACCAGAATGTAGCAAACCGAGAGGAGCAAACTTACTAACATGAGACGAAGAGTTACAGGACGGAGAAAAAATTGGTGACACGCCACATATTGGAACGAGAGAGGAGATAGAAGGCGCATTCTTAGACTTGAGGTATCAAAAATCTTTACCCACTGAAACACCAAACAAATTGACAGGAGGCTCCCCGACAGAATTGAACTAGCCTCAAGAGGAAAGCAAGAGCCCCAATGCTATACCCAAACGAGAACTTAAACCAAAGCAAGGAGGTAGGGGAAGAGAAAGAATGCCCACAATGAGAAGGAGTCAGAGTCATTGGATAATGTTGCCACATTCACCTAGTCACCAATAGATGCAGAGAGGAAGAGGAAGAAGCACCCAAACCGAGAACAAAATGATACAACATCCAAAGCAACACAATACACTACTAAAGCCAGAACCACATCCAACCTAATCTAATTCTGGATAGTATAAAGTAAGATAAACAATGACAAGTCACAAAAAGGACAGAGGCGAAGAGAATGAGAATCAACGCGCAGAAGACAAGGCCTTGGTGCTCTACTCCGGAAATACAGAGACGCGGAATATGGAGGAGTATATCAAGTATAACATTCATTAATTAAGTACATATCATTCATTTATATAGAGAGTTAGTTAATACTTGTATAGTCAACTTTATACTTGTATAGTCAACAGTATATGAGTAGTATAAATACTGTATTGTTACAAACTCATTGAATAAGAAGAAAATGGTTTTCATAATAATTACTGATATGGTATCAGAGCTCTGAGCTTACCTCATCTCTTTCTTCTTCATCTTCATCTTCTTTATCTTCTCTGATCCACTCTGAATCTTCATCTTCTTCATTATCGACCTAGATTGATCGAATTCTGTTTTGATTGATCATTTCTTAGCCGGATCATCGGTTCTTCCTTTGTTCATCATCTTCCGCAACGCAATTTTCTTCAATCACGATCGTAATCTTCAAATTCGTGTAATCATCTACCTTATTTGATCAATTCGAGCTTAGACTATACCTTATCTTAATGATTTTGAGCTTCGATTGTGTATCAATGGGAAAATGAAAGTGTAATTCCAAATATCAAGCTGAATCTCATGAATCGGTGGACGATGACTCTCCGGTAGTTGCCATTGGTTATGGATCTAGGATCCGTGATAAACAACCACTCAAATCCATACATCGCTCTCCGTATCATTTGCTTGGATCTGATTCTCCTGGTTTATCGTTAGTATCTAAGAAATTAGATGGTACAAATTATGGAACCTGGATGATAGCTATGACTATGAGTTTAGAAGCTAAAAATAAGATTGGTTTTGTTGATGGATCTGTAGTGAAACCAGAGGAGTATGATCCTTACTATAAAATCTGGTGTTGTTGCAATATCATGGTGAAGTCTTGGTTGATTAATAGTGTTACTAAGAATATATATACTAGTGTATTGTACTTCAAGGTTGCTGCTGATATCTAAAAAGACTTATACACTAGATTCCACAAGTCTAGTTTGCCAAGATTGTATAAACTGAGGTTCATTAATTAAGACAAGGAAGCATAAATATATCTTCATACCACACTCAGACTCAGACTTATTGGGAGGAATTATCTAGTCTTCAAGTCACTGTATGTACTGTTGAAGGATTATTAGCTGAGAGAGAGAGACTAATCGAGTCATTTATTTTCTCATGGGATTGAATGAAAGCTATGAACACATTCACAGTAAAATCCTGATGAAGAACTCTTCCTACTTTGTCTGAGGTTTTTAACATTCTGGATCAAGAAGACTCACAGAGAACAGCTATGATATCATCTTCTCCAACTATAGAACCCATAGCTTTTCAAGTTGCTTCCAAACCATTATATAGCAATCATAAATCAAAGCAGGTTTGTTCTCATTGTAGCAAGATTGGTCATACAGTTGATAGGTGTTACAAAGTTCATGGATATCCACAAGAGATGATACCAAAAGGAAATATGCAGTATCAAAAACGTGAACAACAGTCATCTAATGTTTCTGCAAATATGATCCACGATGTGTCACAATCTGAGATGAGTAAAGAGCATAATTCAAGTGGTAATATGTCTTCTTTTCCACTACATCAAAATATTTTAACAATGTCTTCTAACAGCCAGCTTACTCAACCTCTCTCTCAAGAGCAGATGCAACAAGTGATTGCTTTCTTCAGTTCTCAACTTCATAACCAAAGTATCACATCACCATCTCATGATAGACTTCTTGCCACACCTTCAGCCGTACCCTCCACTTCTAAAGCATCTGGTACATTTCTCCCTCTTTATTCTTTCTCTATCATTGGCATGCCTTCTATATTTTATTCTGGAAATGCTATAGTACCAAAAGATTCATGGGTAATAGATTCAGGGGCAACTCATCACGTTTGTCATGATCGATCTCTTTTCACAACTTTAAAACCTCTTTTCAATACCTTTGTCACTTTACCAACTGGTAATTCAAAGAGTATTGTTTGTATAGGTCCAATTACACTTAGTGAGGAGACTGTCTTGAAAAATGTGTTGTTTGTTCCAAGTTTTTGTTTCAACTTGTTGAGTGTGAGTTCTTTTACTGTAGATATAGAAAGCATGGTCAGTTTCACATCCACTACTTGTTTCATACATGATCTTACTCAGGCATTGATGATTGGCAAAGGTAGACGAGTCTCAAATCTATATGTTTTGGATTCAGGTTCTTTACTTCCTGCTATTTCTTTTAAAAATGATACAATTGTTATTTCTATTGTTATTGATCCTATCATTTGGTATGCTCGTTTAGGTCATCCATCTATGTCTAAAGTTGATTCTATATCTGATGTGTTGTCAATTAATAAAACTGGGAATACAAAATATTTCCATTGTAATGTATGTCCTCAGGCAAAACAGAAAAGATTATCTTTTCCTTTTGATAATAAAGTCAGTGCTGAAGGTTTTGCTTCATATTGACTATTGTTTGCTTCATATTGATGTTTGAGGTCCTTTTTCTGTGATAACTCATGAAGGTTATAAATATTTTTTTGACTATTGTTGATGATCATAGTATAGCAACTTGGATTTATTTACTCAAGTCAAAGTGTGATGATTTAACCATATTTCCTGAGTTTATCACATTAGTTGAAAATCAATATAAGAAACGAATCAAGTCTATTAGGTCTGACAATGCTCCTGAATTATCTTTTGTCAATCTTTATAAAAGCAAAGGTATTCTTTCATACCATTCATGTCCTGAAACACCTCAACAAAACTCTGTTGTTGAAAGAAACAGCAACATATCCTTAATGTTGCTAGAGCTTTGCTCTTTCAATCAAACATTCCTCTTTCTAATTGGGGGGACTGTGTCTTTACTGCAGTCTTCTTAATAAATCATTTATCATCTCGTCTCTGAGATAATAAAACTCCTTTTGAGAAACTCACCTCCAATGCACCTGACTATCACTCTTTAAAAGCTTTTGGGTGCCTTTGTTACAAAAGTACTTATGTGAAGTCTAGAACAAAATTTGATCCAAGAGCAAAAGCCTGTGTGTTTCTGAGTTATCCCATTGGTTTTAAAGGCTGTAAGCTTTTAGATCAAGCATTTCATCTTTCATGAAAACATATTTCCTTTTACTGATTCTTCTCTTTCTGATCCAGTAAAAGCTTTCTTTCCAAGTTCTGCAAACAATAATGATGATTCACATTATGTGTCATCATCTTATGGTGATACATTGCCTATGGCTCAATCACCTTCTGATGTTAGTTTGCATTTGGCTACTACATCACATCGAATCTGTACCAAACGCACTTATTTTCAGTACTATATGTGCCAAGTAACTCACTCTTTTTATCCACTTAGTGATTTTTTGTCTTATGACAAACTTTCCCCTCTTCATCTTTCTTTTGTTAATTCCACCATTCTTAGTTCTGAACCACATTCATATTTTGAGGCAAAGAAGTTCAAAGAGTGGTGTGATGCTATGGATATGGAATATGGTTCTTTAGAGAGTCTTGATACTTAGATTGTATGTTCTTTGCCTGAGGGGAATATGACAGTTTGTTGTAAATGGGGTTTTAAGCTCAAGTTGAATCCAGATGGTAGTCTTGAATGGTATAAAGCAAGACTGGTTGCCAAGGGTTATACTCAACATGAAGGGATTGATTTTGTGGATACTTTTTCTCCAGTAGCCAAAATGGTAACAGTCAAAAGTATTCTTGCTTTAGCTGGCAAGAAAAAGTGGTTTCTACACCAACTGGACATCTCCAATGCCTTTTTGAATGGAGAATTAACAGAGGAGATTTATATGGATTTGTCTCCTGGTTTTGCTAAGAGAAAATATATTAATCTTCCTCCAAATGCAGTTTTACACTTTAAAGCAAGCATCTCAGCAATGGTTTCTCAAGTTCCCATCTACACTAGTCAATCTTGGATTTGAAAAGATTCATGGTGATCATACTCTCTTTTTACCCTCATCATCTGATCATTTCATTATGGTGTTGGTATATGTGGATGACATCATTGTTGCTAGTACAGATGAGGGTTCAGTTGCAACATTTGTGGCAAATTTGAAGAGTTGTTTTAAACTGAGAGATTTGGATCAACCTAAGTACTTCTTAGGATTAGAAATAGCTAGATCTACATCTAGTATTTCTGTCTGTCAACATAAATATGTTTTGGATATGCTTTCAGATGCTGGCTTCATGGGATGTAAACCTTCATCAATACCTATGGATCCTAGCATATAACTCTCGGCAACTACTAGTGATTTGTTACCTGATGCTGGAGCCTATAGAAGATTGGTGGGAAAATTGATGTATCTCACAATCACAAGACCTGATATATGTTCTGCAGTTAATAAACTTTATCAATACTCTGCTGCACTCAGGAAACCACACTTACAAGCTGCACACGAGGTTTTGCATTACTTAAAAGGTTTAATTGGCAAATGATTGTTTTATCCAGCTGATGATGAATTCCAGATCAAAGCCTTTTGTGATGCTGATTTGCAGAATTGTTTAGATACTCGACGATCAGTGACTGGTTCTTGTATTTTCATTGGCGATTCATTGGTATCTTAGAAAACTAAGAAACATGATGTTGTTTCTTTGTCTTCTGCAGAATCTGAGTATCGTGTTATGTCAGATACAATCAAGGAAGTTGTATGGTTATCTCGATTGTTGACAGATTTACATGTTGCTTCTTCTCTGAAACATGTGCTTTACTATGATAGTACAACTGCTCTTCACATAGCCAAGAATCCGGTATTTCACGAGAGGACTAAACATATATAGTCTCAATGTCATTCTATTTGAGAAAAGGTTGAAGCTAGTCAATTAACACTTCTTCATGTTCGAACAGACAACTAATTTGCTTATGCATTCAGTAAACCTCTATATCCTACCATTTTTCATCGCTTAATGTCCAAGATGGGTCTGATTAACATCCTGACGCCATCTTGAGGAGGCTATCAAATAAATCATTTATTAATTCAGTACATATCATTCATTTATATATAGAATTAGTTAATACTTGTATATCAACTTTATACTTGTATAGTCAACAATATTTGAGTAGTATAAATATTGTATTGTAACAAACTCATTGAATAAGAAGAAAATGGTTTTCATAATAATTACTGATAGAGTAGGAGCAGCCCTTGAGCTAATGTGATTTGTATACATAACCCACAACCAAAAATCAAAGAGTTTCTGTAGAGCATAGCTGGAAACTCACCGAAGAGACAAACACTGAGAAGAACTGCCAAAGATTCTAGGGTCAAAAGGAGACTGAACCAAACCCAAATCCAAGACTCCGTCCTCTAAAGACTAGGAAGTGGAGAGGATGGGGAAGCCCAGAAACTTGCGAGAGCTGGACTCAACTCATCAAGCAACCACAAGCAGATCTAAATCCTAGTCTATAGCCATCGTCTTGCATCCTCCGTGAACTAGAAGCCAAAGAAGAAACACAAGAACATATGGGTGCTTTTCCGGCAGCGGTGAGAGGTACCGCACGCTGGAAAAGTAGATCGGATTTTGATGGTTGTCGGCTAGGGCTTGAGAAGAGAGAGCTTTAGTTGCCTCTCAAAGGCTTCAAATACTTCTTTAAGCCAACATGGATAACTTGAAGCTACATATGAACTTAACCTTGAGTTGGAGGTGACACTTTGAACTTCATGATAGCTCGATTCGTTATACACGAAGAATCGGAAAAGGAGCAAATTTTTCTATAAACTTTGAAGAATAATCAAACGAAAGTGTTACGTTGGTAAATGTAGCTATGTAGGTCCCACTTTCTGGAATGCATGGGTATCCACGTACCCAAAATAGATTACACAATAGAAACGCTCGAGCCCCATTAATTAATGCTGGATATACTCTTTAACAACTTTCATTATATAACCAAAACCTTCACGTTTATCCCCGTTTCATATATAGCTTTTTTATCTTTTCTCATTCTAGTTTTTTGCTTTCGAATCTTGTTCTTTTGAAACTTATATTCGTTTCTTTGCTCTTATTTATTGCTTCCCTATTTTTGTGTTCGATTCGTTGCTCTTACCATTATAGTATTTGGAGATCTTTTGACAAAAGAAAAAGGAGAAACGAAATCAAAGCCGTTGGATACTCATACGTGTAGGTGTACGCGTAACAATTAATCTATCTATGTTGACACATTTGAATACGAGTTTAATTTAATATACAAGAAATACCAAGTCTTATCCTAGTACTCAAGAGTTATAAAACACTAAGTTATCCTAGTAATTTAATTGTTGATGTGAAAATGTGTGAATGCACGTGAATACTATGAAGAGAGCTCGAGTAAGCTCAGTGTACGAAGGTAAAGAGAGAAATAAATCAAGAAAAGGAGAGGAAACTCGAAGGGATCAATCTAAACATGCGAGAATGTCAGCGAAAGCTCGAATGAATGTTAACAAAGAGAGTATGAAATCTCGACCTAAACATAAGAAACCGATGATGATCATGAAGCCGATGAGAAAGAACGAAGTGACACCAAATGATCAAACAAATGTTGTTGGAAAGGAAAAGGAAGAGAAGGATAAAGGCGCAGTGGAAAAGACGAAAATGGTCTTATCAGGATGGGTCGAGGAGTGGCCGCAGATGTTAACTTATGAAGAGGACTGGACTTGGTTTGCGTTTGCGTTCGGGTGGGAATGGTGGCTGCGTTATGATGCTGTGATGAGCGGTGAATGTTGGTTTCTCTAAATATTTATATCGGTTTTGTTATAATGTGTTGATGCGACTATATATAGATTTACAGTTGAAAGGAGTTGTTGAGAAATTCTGAATTAGAGGGACGAAGATATGGAAAAAGTTACTAATGGAGATCTCGACCGAAACCATAGTATATCTCTTTAGATGTTCAGTTTTATTTTATGCATATATTCCGGTTCTTTTAATAGATTTTGAACTATTTGTTTTTCATTGTGTTTCAAAGTTTACAAATTCATTAAATAAACATTTACTGTACTATAACTTTGGTTATACTGATGGTCTGGTACAATATTTCATATTCTGAAAAAAAAAAATCAGTCTGAGTTTTTCAATGCTCAATATGTTATTTGACTTTTGAGAAGTGAATTTTCAAAATTTTCTGATGTTTCATAAAACATATTGAGTAAAACAACATTTATTTAATTTTTAAAATATTAAAATTTTCAACTATCTTAATAGAAAAGTTAATTCTTAAAACAATCTCTCATATTTCTTCGAATTTTCCAATTCAATGAGTTCATGTTATGAATCAAGTTGTGGATGTTTATCTTTGAGTAAAATGAGAAGAAGAAGAAGTTTCTTCTCTGAGTGACCAAGTTACAGAAAATCTCTGCATCAACAAGAGGGTTTCCTTTTGTCGTAACAAAGAAACAGACGGAAGCCCAAGTATAAGTTGAAGCCTTTTGAAGCCCAAGAACGAGAGTAAGTTACACTCACGTGACGCGAGCGTGATCTTTCCAAAACAGGCATCAATACGGTTTTGGTTGGTGAAGGCTCTGTTCCTACAAAAGAAGAAGTTGGTTCTGAGCACAGGTTTGGACCACTCTCGTTGCGGAGTTTTAGGTTTTTAGTTTGTGTTGATTGCGGTTTGTGTGAGGTGGATGTATGGACTATATATTCAAAGTGATTCTAGTGGATTCCGAGTATCAGAACCCGGCGAGATTAGGGCTTAAGTTTATAAGCCTGAACTCGTTAAAACCTCTGTGTTCTTATTTAATTTGCTCTGTTTTATTTTCTGATCAAACAACAATCGAACAAAGCCTAAACAAAGAGAGACTGTGAGAGAGAGGACGTTTAAGTGGTGAGAAAGACTCGATCTTTATCATTTAAAACCGAACAAATTGGTATCAGAGCTTGGTCTCTCGACCTGAAGCTAGGAAACTCACGGAATGTCGTCTGGAAGAGTTGAGGTGGAGAAGTTCGATGGAGATGGGGATTATATCCTCTGGAAGGAGAAACTGTTAGCTCACATAGAGATGTTGGGTCTTCTGGAAGGTCTGGATGAAGTAGAAGCAAGTGCAGCTGAAGAATCAACTGTAGAAACAGGTGGAGAAGCTTCTCTAGAATCTGTAACAGCTTCTACAAAGTCTGAAGACAAAGCCATATCTACCATCATACTAAGCGTGGGAAACAATGTTCTAAGGAAGATCATCAAGGAAAAGACAGCTGCGGGTATGTTAAGGATTCTTGACCAGTTGTTTATGACTAAATCTCTCCCAAATCGTATATACTTGAAGCAGAGGCTTTATGCCTACAAGATGAGTGAAAATATGACGATTGAAGAGAATGTCAATGATTTCTTCAAGCTTATCTCAGATCTAGAGAATGTCAAGGTTACAGTTCCAGAAGAAGACCAAGTCATAGTCTTGTTGATGTCTCTGCCTAAACAGTTTGATCAACTCAAAGAGACACTCAAGTACTGTAAGACAACTCTAGCATTGGAAGAAATCACTGGAGCTATCAGATCAAAGATTCTGGAGTTAGGAGCAGGTGGAAAAACGCTCAAGAACAAGTCAGAAGCTTTCTTTTTACAAGAAAGAGGCAGGTCTGAAACAAGAAACAAAGGTCAAGACAAGAATAAAAATAAGAGCAGATCAAAGTCTAGAGGAAGAGCCAAAATCTACTGGACATGTGGAAAAGAGGGTCATTTCAAGAAGCAGTGCTATGTGTGAAAAGAGAGAAACAAGAGGGATTCCTCCTCAGAGAGAGGAGAAGCTTCTACAGTAAGGAAAAACAAGATTGCAGTTACAGCCCTTATGGTTTCTGATTCTACTTGTTTAACAAGTGAAGAAAGCAATGATAAGTGGATTCTTGACACTGGATGTACTTTTCACATGTGTCCTAAAAAGGATATGTTTGAGACTTTATCTTTATCAGATAATGGAAGTGTCAAGATGGCAAATGATACAATCTCTACAGTCAAAGGCATAGGAACTGTTCTGATCCAAAATGAGGATGGTTCATTAATTACAAATGTAAGATATCTCCCAACAATGTCCAAGAACCTGATATCTTTATGGACATTAGAAGACCAAGGATGCTGGTTTCAATCCAAAGAAGGAGTTCTTAAGATTATCAAAGGCTGCAGAACGATGATGAAAGCTCAGAAAGAAGGAACTCTATACTTGGAAAAGCAATTTCAGGGGAAGCAAATGTGGTTGACAAGGGCCAAGATGAAACGAAACTTTGGCATAGTAGACTTGGCCATTTAAATCAAAAGGGATTGGAAATGTTAGCAAAGAAGGGATGTTTGCAGAACATCAATATTCAAGGTCTAGAGTTTTGTGAGGACTGTGTTTATGGAAAAACACACAGAGTAAGTTTTGGAGTAGCCAAGCATGTCACCAGAGAGAAGCTTGAGTACATACACTCGGATCTCTGGGGTTCTCCATCTGTTCCCAATTCCTTGGGAAATTGTCAATACTTCATAAGCTTCACAAATGATTATAGCAGAAAAGTCTGGATTTATTTCATGAAAAGGAAAGATGAAGCTTTTAGTAAGTTCATTGAATGGAAGAAAATGGTGGAGTTACAGACAGGAAAGAAGGTCAAGAAGTTAAGAACAAATAACGGGTTGGAGTACTGTAATGAGTTTGATGGATTTTGCAGGAAAGAAGGCATCACTAGACACATAACATGCACATACACGCCACAACAAAATGGTGTGGCTGAAAGACTCAACAGAACTATCATGAAGAAAGTTAGAAGTATGTTCGAATCAGGTCTTTCACAAGATTTCTGGGCTGAAGCTGCAGCCACTGCTGTGTATTTGATCAATAGATCATCGTCTAGTGCTCTTGATTTCGAGATCTCTGAAGAGAAATGGACAAACCATCTACCTGATTACAGTGGACTAAGAAGATTTGGTTGCATCTCTTATGTTCATTCTGACCAAGGAAAGCTGAATCCAAGAGCCAAGAAAGGAGTTTTTCTTGGTTATCCTGCAGGTGTTAAAGGATTCAGAATATGGCTACTAGATGATGAAAAATGCATCATAAGTCGAAATGTCATTTTTCAAGAACAGAAGCTATTTAAGGATTTGAAAGAGGATTCTCAAGTTGCAGAGAAACAGAAGGAAAATTCAGAAAGCATCAGTCTGGATTTGTTTCAGAATGCTGAGATAGGAGAAACTTCAAATCAAGGTGGAGAAATTCAAGACAAGAGTAATTCACAAGAAATGGCTGAACATTCTGATGAGAATGAGTCTCACCAAAGCGATACAGAATCAGATGAGGAGTACTACTCTGAAGACAGTCAAGATCTTCAAGATTATCAATTGGTGAGAGACAGAGGAAAACGTGTGAGTAAACCAACAAAAAGATTTGGACACTCAAATACAGTTGGTCTAGCCCTTGCTATGACTGAAGATGGTGGTAGACCCGAGCCAAAAAGTTATGATGAGGCATTGCAAGATTCAGACTGGGAAAAATGGAGAACTGCAATGGATGAGGAGATGGAATCTCAATATAAAAATGAGACATTTTCTCTGGTAAACAGGCCTGAAAAGGTGAAAATCATTGGATGCAGATGGGTTTTCAAGAGAAAATCTGGAACTCCCGGTGTTGAAGAACCAAGATTCAAAGCAAGATTGGTAGCAAAAGGGTTCTCACAAAAGGAAGGAGTTGACTACAAAGAAATTTTCAGTCCAGTGGTGAAGCATGTTTCTATAAGGCTTCTCTTATCCGTTGTTGCTCAATTTGATCTGGAGCTTGAACAATTGGATGTAAAGACAGCCTTCTTACATGGGACCATACAAGAGACAATTTTTATGCAGCAACCTGAAGGTTATCAAGATGAATCAGGTGGAGAAAAAGTTTGCTTGTTAAAAAGGCATTGTACGGTCTTAAACAGTTCTCTCGACAGTGGAATCAAAGATTTGATTTCTTTATGGTACAGTCAGGTTTCAACAGAAGCAAACGTGACATGTGTGTCTATACCAAGGAATTTGAAACAGGTCAGTACATATATCTATTAATATATGTGGATGATATGCT
>VBRH01001176.1:1149-13742 GCA_014578085.1 Cardamine resedifolia | reverse complement strand
AAATTAATATGATTCATAATAATGTAAATATATATATATATATATATATAAAACTTCCATAAACTATAATTTTTTCCATAAACTGTTAAAAAAAATTATTTTTTATCAAATTATTTTTTTATAAACTATAATTTTGATTCTAAAATTTAGATACAAATATTTAAAATAAGCACATGAACCGACTTATCTATCATTTACTACCGATGCATAAACAAAAAATGTCAACAACAAAAAATATTGAAATTCAGTAAAAAATATTGAGCATGTGGTCAATGACACCTAGTTAACTCTATTTTCACTATCGGTTATGTGTTACCATTCAGAGTAATGTTTGAAAGATATATTTTACATACACAGTCAATAATACATATCACAAATGTCAAAACTGAACGTTGAGATAAATTTACCAGAAACGTTACTCCTTTAATTAGATGCAAAACAGCAGTCGCGATAAGGATTAAAAAAAAAGGGAGAATTACATAAACAACCAATTTTACAAACAGGGTACAGTATGCATGGAACAGTGTTGGAAATTGTTGGTAGGTTTGTCTCTTCTACCCCTAAGAGGAATGAAGCAACAACGAAAGATGAGGCGGTAAAATTGTTGACTTTCTGTGTGACTTCTCCGAGTGACATCAGCATGGAACGTGAGATTGATGTACATTATTTTAAATAAAAATACAGAAATATGTTACATATTCATAAATTAATAATTTTTCGGAAAAACACACAACAAAATATTTTGTTAAAACACACGTAATTAATTTTGATAAAACACTTCAAAGTTTGAAATTTTAGCTCTTTTATGTTCTTTAACGTGGACAAAATACATAATATACTTTTGTAAATGAGCATCGATCACTATTTCCACCTTCGTCGTTATCACGGCCCAAATCATCATCTGCACTACCATTACCATCATCATCAGAAGTATTACCAAATTGTGCAACAGCATGAACTGCATCGAGGAAACATGAGACAATACATGACATGAACGACATCGAAGTGTATTCTTCGAAGTAGATATTTCAGCAGAAGGAGCAGACTCTTCACTCTTTGTTTCAGGTAAAGGGTAAAATAAACCCCTAAGAGTTTGGTTGCACACAAAAAGAAATGGCCAGTCAGAGATATGTTTGTAACAACTGATCGTTGATAAAAAAATAAGAATAAAGTATGCAGATAATTCATCAGTTCATAAGCAAGGTACTGTGTTCATCGACAAAATGAAATGGTAAAGTATTAACAAATACAATAAAAGAGGAATGTAACGTCGAAATACTATACTCTAAGATAGTGCTTAGCGAACCCAAGTAAATGATAATACAAAGTAGAACCAAACAAATAGACAGGAAATAATATAATCACTAAATCCATGCCCTGGAGAAGATAAATAACAAAAAAGGTAAAACAATATACCGACTTCATCCACAGAATGAAATGTTTAAGTACTAACAAATACATTAAAGGAGGAGTGAAATGGTGAAATACTAAACCCTAAGATATCCCTTAGAAAATAGAACCCAATCAAATGTACATAAAAGAATATGGGGAAGATAAGGAACTATGAATGAAATAGAAAAATACTATACCCTAAGAAAGTGTTTTGCGAACCCAAGGAAATGCCGAAACAAAGTACAACCCAAGCAAATGGACAGAAAATAACATAATCCTTAATTTCATGGTCTGAGGAAGATAAGGAACTAAGAATGAAATGGAAAAATACTATCCCTAAGACAGCACCGGCGGACCCAAGGAAATGCAGATACAAAGTACAATCCAAACAAATGATAATAAGGGAACCTATTAAATGAGGGAGAAAGTAAATCAGGGTAGTTATGTGAGATAATAAGGGAACCTATTAAAAAAATTAGTCATTTGGAAATAATTGGTTAAATAAATGTTCATGAATGAAACACCATCATCCACATATAACACAACTTAAAAGAACTAAATACATATAAGAAATCCACAACCAATGGAGAAAGAATATGTGAAAATATAGTCTACAAAATTGGAAACCGATAGCAACAGTTTCCAGGAGTTAAACAAAACATGTAATAACCACAGTAATAGTTGAAACATGTAAGGTGAATCATACATGCATAATTAATCCTTCTCCGTGATGGACATTCACAAAATCAAGAAGAGAGCAAAAAAATCAAAATTCGTCAAATTAATCCCAGAAAATTGGCTATTCATAATTAACATTAATTAAAGCAATCTACTATGGCCAAAACAAATGGAAGTACAAGATCGAGATGTGGATAGTGATATATAATGAGCGATTTAAAGCAGATTGAAGGAAATATATGAAGGATACCAGATTTGGTATGCAACACGTACATCAATTTCAATAGAAAATTTTGGTATTCAAGTTTTCATCTGAAGAGACCGCCTAAGAAGGTGACACTCAACCTACCAACCCAGAAATAGTGAAACAAAAATATTACACCCGATTACAGAACTTAAGAAATCAGTACAGAACTTTCACGACAAAGAACCGATACATATGAAATTACATCACGGTCATCAGTCCTGCCCAACTTCCACCACCATCGGCAACCTCCCCACTTTTCCTGGGGTTTCCCCGTTTCAGCCGCATGTTCATCGCTTTCTTCAACCACTAATTTCTTCCCTTTTTTCTGAATAGCCGACTTCCCCTCTTGTTTCAGAGGCGGCTCCATAATCCTACGCTTCACCATCAGCAATCTATCACAGAACCATGTCTCCGGTAGCGCCGAAGTCAATAATTTTTTCGATTTATAGCTTAAATTTGGGAAATTTAGAACAGTGAAAAGATATCGAATTAGGGTAAACCCTATCAAATTGTTCCTGCTATTTTGAAAAAAAAAGGGAACAATCAAATATGAACAACGCGCAGGAGAGGAAACGATGCGCGTGTGATGTAAGCAAATGAGAATGTGGCAAAATCCCAAGTAAAATTGGGAAGTGGCTATTTCCCAATGCCATTTCACTTTTAATGGCTTTTTTTAATTAACTTTTTTAAAAAACAGCAAAATCTATCAACGGATTCGTATTAGTCCAAAAAAAAGATGTTTAAAGATAGGTTAGACCCAAAATTAATAGCAGGCATGTACTATACTTGTATAAAAAGACATTGACCATCTTGATTATTTACATATTACTTATAAATTTAAAAGAAATATAGAAGAAGGCCAATTTCGAACAATCAAAAACCATGAATCGCCTCTCGTGTATTTTACTCATTTTTGGATTGTGTGTAAGGTTGAGTAACGCAAAATGGAATGAGAAAAACTCTGTATTTTTCAAAAATTCTCTTGGCCATGTGAAGAATCGGTTGTCATGCATTGGTCAAAGATGTTTCCAAATTCCAAGTAAATGAATTTGGGTCATCACTTAAAGTTGGACCATAGCTGGACCATGAAAAAATTAAAAAAAAAAGAGATGGATCATTAAAAATCCATTAAGAGTTCTATTCCTAGTGTTAGCTTGGAATTGAAGGATGTTGCAAGTTTGAATCGGATTAGGACTACAACTCCAAATCCGATAAGGAGTTAGCTCAGCATAAGGTTATAAAAGTAATACAAGAGGTTCAACATCAATGCATCACAACAAACAGAAGCAAAGAGAGATAAAGCATAAAGTTTTCGAGAGAGAGAGAGTTCTTGAGTAGTCTTTGTCTTTAAGCTTCAAGTCTTTTTGGGTTTCTTGTTCTTGTTCTTCTTGTTTCCGGGTTTAGTCTCATAAGAGAAAAACCGAAAGAGGTTCTCTTGCTTTCTCGTGAGGTATCTGAAAGAGAAACATAAAGTCTAGTGAGATTAGGAGATAAGAAAGAACTTGTGTTGAACCTAAACTTTGATTTCTTATAGTGGATGTTTGTTGGAGAGAGTTCCCACACGAGACGTACTCTCTAGTTTGAGAGGAACTCGTTAAATTTGGTGTGTTCATTAGTTAGTTAATTGCCTTAACAAGTTGAACTAATCGAACTAAAACCTCACAAGTGGTATCAGAGCACTCGGGTGGAAGCAGAAGACGATCTGGTATCAGGTTCTGCTACAAGTTACTAGAAGAAATCATGAAGAAGGAAATCAAGACGTTTGTAGTTTCATCTCGAAACATACACAAACATGGAACAGAACATAGACAAGTTCAATGTCGCAAAGTTCAACGGTAAAGGGGACTTTGGCCTATGGAAGAATAAGATGACATGCCAACTAGAAATATTAGGCTTGGAGTCATGCCTAAGAGAAGCTCCAACATCCTCCACTTCTGACCCAACAAATCCCTCGGATCTAGGGAAAGGTATAGCTGAGATACAACCAGAAGTCAAGGTTGAAAAAGATCAAGCTAAGGAGAAACAAGAAAAGCTTGACAAGGATAAAGTGGCAAAGAATCTTATCTGCATGAGTCTGGAGGATCCAGTTCTACGGAAAGTTATGAAGGAAACTACAGCTCTAGCAGTGTGGCAGGCATTGGAAAGGGAGTACCAAACAAAATCCTTACCAAATAGAATCTACTTGAAACAAAGGTTCTCATGTTTCAAGTTTGAAGAAAACAAGACCATAGATGAAAATCTAGATGTATTTCTAAAACTGGTATCTGACTTGGCCAGTCTAAACATCAACATCTCAGAAGAAGATCAGGCGATTCAGATATTATCAGCACTTCCAGAAGTGTATGATACTCTAAAGGACACTCTCAAGTATGGAGTCGGTAAGACAATTACCTTAACCATTGATGATGTTACAAGCTCAGCATATTCCAAAGAGATAGAATTAAGGGAAAAAGGACTCATAGGAAAGTCAAAATAAGTCTATGAAGGATTGTTTGTAAGCAGAGGAAGAACAGAAAAGAAGAACATTGGCCAAGGAGGTAACATGTCTAAGAGTAAAGACAAGAGATCAAAGTCAAGACAGAAGAATCAGCTTAAAGCCAGAGAATGTTAGATCTGTGGTAAAGAAGGTCACTTCAAGGTAGACTGTCCGGAAAAGAAGACTACCAATGCTGCAAACATGGCTCTGGATGCAGAGTATCCAATGATACTAACAGCCATCCTATACAACACTAAGCACGAGTGGGTACTTGACTTTGGATGTACTTTCCGCATTATACCAGATAAAGAAGTCCTATTTAACCTTGAAGAAATTGATGGAGGAAAGGTTTTAATGGGGAATGACACCCACAGTGAAGTGAAGGGTATAGGCAAACTAAGGATATTAAATCAACACTTACTGCAGTAAGATACATGCCTAACATGGGCATAAATCTCATCTCATATGGACAGCTGGAAAAGAATGGTTGCAACTATGTTGGAAAAGATTTCAAGGTGACCTTCTACAAGCAAGGAAAGCAAGTTGTTACAGGAAAGTATCAGGATGGACTATACTATTTGCAGGGTACAGTCCTAGCAGGAGAAGCATAGATAAAGCATAGATTTTTTGAGAGAGAGAGAGTTCTTGAGTAGTCTTTGTCAATAAGCTTCAAGTCTTTTTGGGTTTCTTGTTCTTGTTCTTCTTGTTTCCGGGTTTTGTCTCATTAGGGAGAAACCGGAAGAGGTTCTCTTGCTTTCTCGTAAGGTACCTGAAAGAGAAACATAAAGTCTAGTGAGATTAGTAGATAAGAAAGAACTTGTGTTTAACCTAAACTTTGATTTCTTATAGTGGATGTTTGTGGGAGAGAGTTCCCACACGAGACGTACTCTCTTATTAAATTTGGTGTGTTCATTAATTAGTTAATTGTCTTAACAAGTTAAACTAATCGAACTAAAACCTCACATGCCAGAACAATGTCTTGAAGGTTTATTGCATATCAAACGACGACAATCTAGGCTATCACTTTTTTTGCGTCCTGGAGGAACCTACGATTTTAGTTTCCATGATAGTATTATGAAAACAGAATTCTGTTGTGACTTATGGCATGGTGCCAATTTCAAGCTTCACACATCATTTATGGCATATGAAGGTGGTGGTTTCATTGTTCATTATGGTAAGAAGAACTTTTGGGAGGCTAGAGACGATGGAATTTACTTCACACATGGCACAGAAGCGCCCAAGTTAGAGTACAAATGGAAATAACGACAATTACCCACACAAAGAAAGGTTGAGTTTAGCTCATCTTTGTTTTTGTTTTAAAACTATTTCTTTGTAATAACTTATCAAAGGTACTTATGTATATAAAGAAAAACTTTTATATTTTCAACACCTACTTTCAAAACTTATGTCCTTTACCTAACTAATTTAATGTGTGCACCTGCAAGCTACAAATTTTTTTTTATATATTAACCAAATTAGATGAATAATGTAAGAAAAACTTGTACCATTTGAGGGGTCAACTTCAGTCAAAATTTTGATTTAAACTGGTAGTCGACCCAACCCAATGGACCACTGAAATGGGTTGAAAATTTTGATTATAATGGGTTGGGTCAAATAAGTTTAAACTAATATATTATGTTAACATCTCAAATCAGAAGTTAGAACGGTCTAATATAATACATTACTGACATATGTCAATCCATTCATAAGAAATTAGTTTGAACTTAGAATCCATGAAATTTAGCACGGTATTAAAGCTCAATATGTTTACCCAAATAAATTTGTGGCCAAAATAAGGTTTCTTTTCGATTCTAAAGTTCGGATTTGGTTTGTGAACAGACGATAAAGCCATCATTTTGAATAGCGTATTAGGATCTCACATTAGAAGTTAGAAAGAAAATTATAATAGTGTATAAAAGACATGAAATTTATGTTGCTGTTTTCTATTGGCTTAGTTTTAGGTTTATGAGTACATAATCATTTGATTATCTTGACTAAATTGGCTCGAGGAATTGAGACTACAATTATTATCTTATTTGTTTGGTGATTTGTTCATATGTGGATCATGATGAAATGGTTTGGCTGAATTGGAATTATAGTATATTTTTAAGACGTACATATCTTATTCTGTTGCATAGATCTTGTTAATATATTTTGTATAGATTCTCGTATCTAGGTCGAGTAGCTAGATATAAATATTGTAAGGATTGTTCATCAATATAACACAGAAATTTCTCAAGTTCTTCTTATTTCCGGCTCAAGCATATTCAATATCCAGAGAGTCACCATCGAGCTTGCTGATATATCATGGTTTTATGGATTGTTAAACCATGATATATGTATATAATCGAGTATTTTATGTGTTTTTAGTGTTTTTAAGAGTCTTTTACAAGTCTACACAGGTTTGGGGATTATTTGGACATTTTGAGCAATTTTGGAGTATTGTAGCTGAAATGACGAAGTGGGTGTTTTTCAAGTGTATTTGTGTCGAGCGCGACAACACCTTGCGTCGGTCGACGCAGTCCGATTTTTACACTTAAGCAAAAAAAGCAGGGTCATATGTGCAACAAGCAGGGTTAGAGATTGGATAGAGATGGAAACTCCATCGTGCTAGTTGATGTTGTTGAGGCACAGGTCCATGCGCCAGCTGCTAGGGCACGGACGCTGGGTGATTACAACAGACCGGGCGAATTTTACGCAAACAGGTCCGCGATTCGACTTCATACCTTTGATAGGAACGACTTTGAGCTGAAATCGTCATACTATACTATGATTGGTAAACATCCTTTTCATGGATTGGCTCATGAGCATCCCATGGATTACATTGAAAGGGTCAAAGACTTGGTGACTAGCATGAAGCACAATGGAGTCAACTACGACTATCTCTTTTGTAAGCTTTTCCCACACTCTCTTAGTGGTGAAGAAGCTTATTGGTTGAATCAGTTACCAACGGGATCTCTCACTAACTGGGAGGATACGAAGAAGGCGTTTTTGCACAACTTCTATGATGATGCAAGGTCAGAGGACTTAAGGAATAACATATCCAAGTTCACGCAAAGACTAACTGAAGCATTCAAGACTGTTTGGGTGCAATTCAGAGCTTTCCAACGGGACTGTCCGCATCACGGGTTTAGTGAGGTTCAGTTGGTGGGTATTTTATTCATAGGCATAGATTGGAGGTATCAGATGGCTCTTGATTCAGCGAGCAATGGGAATTTTAATTTTAGGTCTCCCACTGAAGCTTATGTGTTAATTGAGAACTTGGCGTCTAGCAATAACACCAAGAATGTTGATTTTGAGAGGCAAAAGCAAGCTGGAAACATAGATTGAAAACAGATTGCGGAGTTGAAAACTAAGCTAGATTCAGTTCACAACATCTTAGTGAACAAGAAGACGGTTTAGTTAGCTGTAGAGGTTGAGACTTTCGAGCCGGAAGAAGAGGGCGAAGAGGAAGACGCCAACTACATAGGCGGGACTGGTTTTCAGAGTCAAAGGTTTGGGAATCAACAAAACAGAGGCGATTATAACGGGAGTGGTCAGAGAAGTACCTTTACAGATAATCAAAACTCTTATAGTTACGTCTCTAAGCCGCAGTACCAGAAGCTTTTCCAGAGCAATATCAACTTCAGCAGAAACTATGAATCTTTATCTTACCAAACACCTCATGCGCCAACTAAGCAGAGTGAGATGAAATCCATGTTGGAACAGCTTTTAGAGGGGCAGCAGAGGATCACAGTTGATTTTAATGGGAAGATTGATGCTCTGTACACTGATTTGAATGGGAAGACTGAAGCTTTGGACACTCATGTGAAGCAGTTGGATACTCAAGTTGTGCAGATTGTTGGGTCTGTTAAAAGGCAAGATGGTGTTCTTTCTAGAAGAACTGACACTAATCCGAAGTATCAATGCACCGTCATCATGTTAAGGAGTGGTAAATCACTTAACCATGTGCTGAAAAGAGGTATGAATGTTGATAAACTCGTGGACTTAGAGCAAATCAAAGAGGATTTTACGGATCACCTGCCTGTGTCGCTCGCGATAGACTTGCGTCGATCGACACCAGTACTAATTAGCGACAATGAAGATTATCAGCACAAGATATCAAAGACAGATGCTTTACATAATGAGGAACCAGTTTTGAGGGGAGGCGATGTATCAAAAAAATTGACTAAGGACGGGTCGGGCGCGACACAAGCTTGCGTCGGTCGACGCAAAGTACCAGCCGCTACACCAACTCCGGAGAAGCCTCATATTTCAACTAAACGAGTCTACAAGTCTTAAGTTCCATTCCCAAGGAATCCTAGGAATATAGATGCATCTAATGGCTCGCGTGCGACTGTTAATTATGTGGGGGACTAGGGAACCAATCAGAGTAGAGGTTCTAGAGTTTTTCCACTTGTTTACACATCCGATTTTTAATATTTATTTTTGCACTGCTTTTATTTATTTTATCACATTGCTTAACGAAAAAGTCTATAGTGAGATTCTAGAGTCCTTGTGGATTCGACCCCTAAGTACTGCATCAATCTCTTAATTTGGTGAGTAACTCTAGGGATTAATTTGAGCACCTCAAATTTTGGCACCGTTGCCGGGGACTCTTTTGAGTTTTTGATAGATTTAAGTGTAGTTATTAGACTAAGTATTTCTTTTCAGTTTTACTCACATTCGTTCTTTTTTTTTGCTTGTGTTTTAGGTGCATACCTAATCGCATTACTAGGAGCAACATGGGTAGTCATCTTTTGTTTCTTCCGAATCAGGAACTTGCGAGGTTAGAACGAACTAACAGAAAAGCTAAGAAATTGGCTGAGATGGTTAATCCTGTGATTTTACGTCAAGACGACGCTAGTGTTCTTAGAGGCCAAGAGGGTCATGTGTGCAACAAGCAGGGTCAGAGATTGGATAAAGATGGAAACCCCATTGTGCTAGTTGATGTTGTTGAGGCACAGGTCCATGCGCCAGCTGCTAGGGCACGGACGCTGGGTTATTACAACAAACTAGGCGAGTTTTACGTAAACAGGTCCGCGATTCGACTTCCTACCTTCGATAGGAACAACTTTGAGCTGAAATCGTCATACTATACTATGGTTGGTAAGCATCCTTTTCATCGATTGGCTAATGAGCATCCAATGGACCACATTGAAAGGGTCGAAGACTTGGTGACTAGCATGAAGCACAATGGAGTCAGCTACGACTAACTCTTTTGTAAGCTTTTCCCACACTCTCTTAGTTGTGAAGCTGCTTATTGGTTGAAGCAGTTACCAACAGGATCTCTCACTAACTGGGAGGAAACAAAGAAGGCGTTTTTGCGCAACTTCTATGATGATGCAAGATCAGAGGACTTAAGGAATAACATCTCCCAGTTCAAGCAAAGACTTATTGAAGCATTCAAGACTGCTTGGGTGCGATTCAGAGCTTACCAACGGGACTGTCCGCATCACGAGTTTAGTGAGGTTCAGTTGCTGGGTATTTCATTCAGAGGCATAGATTGGAGGTATCAGATGGCTCTTGATTCAGCGAGCAATGGGAATTTTAATACTAGGTCTCCCACTGAAGCTTATGTGTTAATTGAGAACTTGGCGTTTAGCAATATCACCAAGAATGTTGATTTTGAGAGGCAAAAGCAAGCTGGAAACATAGATAGAAAACAGATTGCGGAGTTGAAAACTAAGCTAGATTCAGTTCACAACATCTTAGTGAACAAGAAGACGATTTAGTTTGCTGCCAAGGTTGAGACTTTCGAGCCGGAAGAAGAGGGCGAAGAGGAAGACGCCAACTACATAGGTGGGACTGGTTTTCAGAGTCAAAGGTTTGGGAATCAACAAAACATAGGCGATTATAACGGGAGTGATCAGAGAAGTACCTTTACAGATAATCAAAACTCTTATAGTTACGTCTCTAAGCCGCAGTACCAGAAGCTTTTCCAGAGCAACATCAACTTCAGCAAAAACTACGGATCTTCGTCTTACCAAACACCTCATGCGCCAACTAAGCAGAGTGAGATGAAATCAATGCTGGAGCAGCTTTTAGAGGGGCAATAGAGGATCACGGTTGATTTTAATGGGAATATTGATGCTCTGTACACTGATTTGAATGGGAAGATTGAAGCTTTGGACACTCATGTGAAGCAGTTGGATACTCAAGTTGCACAGACTGTTGGGTCTGTTAAAAGGCAAGATGGAGTTCTTTCTGGAAGAACTGACACTAAGCTGAAGTATCAATGCAACGTCATCATGTTGAGGAGTGGTAAATCACTTAATCATGTGCTGAAAAGAGGTATGAATGTTGATAAACTCGTGGACTTAGAGCAAATCGAAGCATATTTTAGATGAACAGAAGAGGAGCGTGCAAGAGGTGAATGAGAAGATAACCGCTCTTGACAACAAGATTGATATCATGAACAACGAGCTCAGTTACTAACTTGAGGATTTGACTTGTCGGGTTAATTTTCTAGATTCACAAGCTTCTTCTACTTCAGCGACCAAGTCATATCGATCGATCTCTGTACCAGCTCTGGATTCTAGCGTCCGAAACGTAGTTGTCAACTTAGGTAATATTCAAGCTCTTCCTTTGAGGAAATTGCCTAAGTTTGAAGACCCATGTACATTTTTTGTTTTATGCTACATCCTTGGAGTTGATTTTGAAGACTCTGTATGTGATTTTGGATCCACTGTGAACCTCATGTCAAGATATATTGCAGAATCCTTGAGAATTGCTAATATACAGCCCTCTCAGATGTCTATCAGGTTTGGAAATGCTTGAATAGCAACTCCGTAAGGATGCATAGAAGATCTTCCTTTGCAGATTGAGAATTGCTTCATGCCTACTGATTTTTAAGTTGTAGAGATGAGCGAAGATTCATATAAGCCCTTGATTCTTGGAAGATCTTTCCTTGCTGCTGGTGCACTTGTTGATCTACCTAATAAGAGGGTATGTCTTTCCAACATCGACAAGAATGTTTTCTATGATGCAATCCCGGAGAATGATAGCAAATATGGCTCGTATATTGCCATTGAGGAGAAGAAGATGGATGTTATGTCAACCGCATCACATGATAATAAGAGGGACAAACCGAAGAGCGAGATAATGTTATCATGTTTTAATGTGACATTGACACCGCTGAGACGTGTTGGTGACACCATTGAGTATAAACTGACGTACAAAGGTATGTCAAGACCTTTCTCTAAAGTCAAAGCTATCAACACTCCAGAGTTTAAGGAAAAGAGTCAAGCAGTTATAGATAACTTGTTGAGCAAAGTTTTGGAGCTGAATATACATGATCGTAGAGCAGGCGGACCGCGTCTCAACCCACCTCCACCACACCCTGATCCTCCTGTGGATTCTCATCACACTTAGCCGTCGTTGCAGTCAAGCTAGGGACGTTAAACAAGCGTTGGTGGGAGGCAACCCACTGGTAAGTCTGAAAATATAATGTTTCAAAGTCTTGCTATTTTTTTGTTTCAAAAAAAAAAAGTCTGGAGGGTGACTGATCGATCAATCCACACTTCTGCATGATCGATCTGTGTGTTTTTCCAGAATGTGTCGGTCGTGACACACGCGTGTGTCGGTCAACACATGTGACTACGAGAGCAATTTTGTCGATTTAAGCTTAGTATCGCCTGACACCAGGCTGTGTGTCGGTCGACGCAAGTATGATTCTTGTTTTTTTTTGCTTTCTCAATTTCATATCCTTCTTTTCACCAAGCCTATGCTTCTATAACACACTGGAAACAATGTTGTTTAAGTCTGGGGGAGGTGATGATACGATCATGGATAGTCGAGCTAAGGAAGACGTCCTCGAGG
>VBRH01001175.1:25038-36476 GCA_014578085.1 Cardamine resedifolia | reverse complement strand
AAAAAAAAAAAAAAAGAGTCTCTGTCTTTAAAAAATCTTTCTTCTTCCCGTCGTTTCCGGTTTCAGTTTCAAAACTTTGTATCTGCATTTTTCTCAGGTAATTTGTTAGCTCAAACTCAAAGTTTCAATCTTTTTCTCTAATTATTTTATATAAATTAGCCATTTTTTCTATTCCCTCCTCTGTGTTTTCCTTTTCTGTTCTTCGTTATCAGCTTAAATTTCAGTTTTGGCTAAAAAAAATTGAAGCTTTAGGGATGTAAATGTCCTGAACCAGTTGAAAAAAACCGGATTTTGTTTTCTGGGTTTTAGGAATTTTGTTACTTTGTTTTTTGGAATGGAATTTTATGTGAGTGACAATGATTTGTCAAGCTTTACGCGCAACACAGTTGAAATGGTGGTGGGTCAACATGTTTTTAATTGTCTATTCTGCAAGTGTGTTACGAAACTTTGGTTTATAAATTAATTTATTCTTCGAAACCATACAAATTTTCTGATGTGTTTGCCTTTGTTCATATACATTAGTAGCAGTATATATGTATCTGTCTTTTTTACCTTTTTTCTGAAATGTAGTTTTACAAAAGAACCAAATGTTTAAGAAATCTACCATTATTTGTATATGATATTTGAAATGTGGGGTTTTGGATTTTTGGCTCTATTCTTTTAGCTTTAGATGTTAGTCAAAATTGTGAAAGATCCGAGTTTTTGTCTGAGTCAGAAATTCTATTTGGAGAAATCCTATTTCCAAGTGAAGTCATTTCATGAATAATGTGTTTTCTTGATTACCCCTTTATACAACTGTCAGCAAAATTAAAAAAAAAAATCTTTTTGTCTGTTTCTTCTCATTTGATAATAGGTTGAGGTTAATGTGTAACTTTGGTATCCAATGTTACTCCTTGTTATAGCTTAAGAGAATGGTTTCAAACTTTTACCATTTCTTAGGTATCACACAGACTTGAGTAATTTTCTTGGCTTTTGTCTTAACTTGTTCTTGGCATTTGCATTTCAGGGTCCATATTTCTCTGAGGAAGAGATTCTCGGAGCTTGTTATATTCAAGATTCCACTGAGAATCTTCGATATATTATATAGTTTACTAGTAGCATTTAGTGTTGTTATGGACATAAAATCTGGTCATTCATCTCCTGTAATGACTGATTCTCCACCGTTAAGCAACTCAAGATTAACCATTCGTCAGAGTAGACTTCCTTACTCATCAGCTGCAGCTACGGCTTTGTCACAGAACAACAATCTTTTGCTAACTGTTCCTAGAAAGAAAACTGGCATCCTTGATGATGTTAAGTCTAATGGTTGGCTTGATGCAATGAAATCTTCTTCTCCTCCTCCAGCAATAGTTAATAAAGACAAGTTAAGCACCGATGCTACGGATATGACTTATCGCGAATGGACGGTTTGTCCCTTACTATCCTCTTTTTTTTTCTGAAGACTGCTGTTGTTTTGATCTTGATAATGTTCTTTTTGTCTTGTTTTTAGCAGCTCAAGTATCCATCGGCTCTTACTTCTTTTGAGAAAATCATGAGTTTTGCAAAGGGTAAAAGAATAGCATTGTTTCTTGATTATGATGGGACGCTTTCACCTATAGTTGAGGAACCTGATTGCGCGTACATGTCAAGTGCTGTAAGTTCTCTATTCAACTCAATTGTTAAGTCAACTCAAATCTGTGCTTTATCTTCCTAATGAATTATCTGGTTTACGCCTGTTTTAGATGCGTAGTGCAGTACAAAACGTTGCCAAGTACTTCCCAACCGCGATCATTAGTGGAAGAAGCCGCGATAAGGTAAATGTTTACTTGTTTCACTTTCATTATCAAGAACGTTTTCTTGTCTGGTCCAGTGTAATAATCATAATCTTTCTTGCTTCAATCAGGTTTATGAATTTGTTGGATTGAGTGAGCTTTACTATGCCGGAAGCCACGGAATGGACATCATGAGTCCTGCAGGAGAATCTTTAAACCACGAACATAGCCGTACTGTATCAGTTAACGAACAGGTTCATTTTCTTGCATTTTTGTTTGATTTCTGCAATATCTGATTCTACATCAGATTCTTGAAACGTGATTTTGAAAAATATTAGGGGAAAGATGTAAATCTCTTCCAGCCCGCTAGCGAGTTTCTACCGATGATCGATAAGGTATGTTGCATATACATCTTCTAATGTGTACATACAACTTTAAGTTATATAATACAACATCATATATTAGATTGTTGAATTCTTGAACTGATCTTCTCAGGTGCTTTGTTCGCTTGTAGAAGATACAAAAGATATCAAAGGAGTCAAAGTAGAGGACAACAAGTTCTGTATCTCTGTGCATTACCGCAATGTAGAAGAAAAGGTTTGGATTACTCAATTCAATAACCGGTTTGGTTCCTTTATAAACCAATACACTTTACTTTAAAAAGCTCTTCACTTTGTTACAGAATTGGGCATTGGTTGCACAATGTGTCAATGATGTCATCAGAACATATCCAAAACTAAGACTAACACATGGCCGGAAGGTAAAAAAAAAACATCTTAATTTGTTTTATATATCAACAAATAAAAAGTTCAAAGTTTTGATTTTTTTTTCTTCTGTTTGTGTTGCTTAAAAGGTTTTGGAGATCCGTCCTGTGATTGATTGGGACAAAGGGAAAGCTGTGACATTTCTACTTGAATCTCTCGGTCAGTTAAAAAATCTTCCTCCTTTGCTTTTGTTATGAATCTTGATTTGGTAAGGCCATTGACTCTGAAACATGTTTCAGGCTTAAACAACTGTGACGATGTTCTTCCAATCTATGTTGGGGATGATCGAACAGACGAAGATGCGTTTAAGGTTTTGCGCGATGGACCAAATCATGGTTATGGTGTATTAGTTTCTGCTGTGCCTAAAGACAGCAATGCCTTTTACTCACTTCGTGACCCATCTGAGGTAAGTTAATAACTCAGTGAAATGTTTACTTAAAAGCTACGATTTTGATCATATGAGTTTGATTTTTTGTTTGTAATTTATTTAACAGGTTATGGAGTTTCTGAAATCATTGGTGACATGGAAGAGATCAATGGGTCAAGTTAAGTAGAAGAAGAAGAAGTAGAAGAAGAAAATGGTTAACATTAAGATATATATTAATTACAAATATGGAAGCTTTTAGAGGATTTTATTGTTAGTTTCGGCTTTATACAAAATACCGTTGAGATTTAACTTAATGGTATCGGAGGAGAGATCACATGAAGGCTTTAAAAACATGCCGGAGATCCTTTTTCCGATCAATCTCTCATCTTTTTTATAAATGTAAATTCTTCTTTCTTTTTTTTTTTCTCTTGGATTAGTGTCTCTATCTCCGGATTAACTATAATCATTTGTCTCATTTTGGTTTAGGTGTTATTATGTGAAGCAATGACTGATGTTGTTATTGGACAAAACAATGCCACATAACGTTCTCATTCTCAATCAAAATTCTTCATATTTGCAAAACTTATCTAAACAATGCGAAACACTCTAAAATAATAATAAGAAAAAATGTTTATTATTTTATTATCTTGTTATAACAAAATTGGATTAACTTTAGAAGGTTTTAGATATGACTAAATGAGTTTAATTAAACACGTAAATTTGGTAGAGGAGGATCACAACGAGTACAAACACATTGGTTGAAAATACATTGTGTGATAGCACAGCCCGGACATTTATTATGACAAGCATTGTCGTTGTTGCAAGACCTTCCACGTTGTATCGTTACATCTTTCATTTCTCCACTAATTCTTGCTTCTCCTTTCAATACACCTATATACAATATATATATACCACATAACAAAGTTTGAGTAATTACGAATATAATGCACTTAATTAGGTTTCTTATAACAAAGATGGCCTAACCAAGTAGGCATGTTAACTCAACACAGTGTTTTTAGTGCTTTTCACATAAAATATGTCGAGTAATATATTTGGTTTAGTTCAAATAAAACCAAAAACAAATTTGGACATGGATTATCATGTAAAAAACTAAAGAACATTATGAAAATTCGATGAATATAAATGTAAAGTTGAAAGCTGGACTCACATGAAAGAGACAACAAAAAAGCAAGAAGAACAACTTTCTTGAACATCAATTGCTCCATTTCTAATGTAACATTGATTCTGATTATGCAAACAAAGTCTTCATGTATTTATACACAATTGTTCGTATAAGATGATTTGTTGCCAACAAATTATATTTAATTATTGATTTTGCAACGGTAGGTTTAATACATGAGATTAATTTGGAAGATTCTCATTAATTTTGACTTGAAATCTCCATAGTTTTGGCTTTTGAAAGAAAAAATCTCGGATTAACAAGTTTGACAATAGATTCAAATATTCGATTTAGGAATTTTATATGTCTACATTAATATATAATCCTGAAATTGATTCAAATATATGTCTAAGATCGAGTCCACCTCCATAGCTGTCACTGTTGAAGGAAAATTTTGTGCCAATCCATCAAACGTATCCTTTCTCAGTTTAAAAGATTCAATCTTTGACCATTCACTACCAAATCAGATCTCCATTTTAACAGAAAAGGAAAAAAAAAATCATATCTCTATGTACCATCAGTATTGCACGTAACCACTCCGGAGGATCTATAACCAAGGCCGGCTCAATATTTTTTGGTCTTTAGGTGAAAATTTGTTTTAAACCCCTTAAAATTTATTTTTAGGTTTTTTGTTAAATTTTTTCTATAAAAATTGTATGAGTAATATCTTTTTGTAGATTTTGTAATGAAATATATTTTTATTTTGGACCCTCTTCGAATTTATTTTGAAATTTTATTTTGTAATCAGACCTCTTAATTATTAAGACACAGAAGACAAAAGATTGGGTCTCGGACGGTCGCTTCTCTCAAAACACTAAAAATTAAACTATTTGTCCCAAAAAGACGAGGAAATGAGCTATAATGCTGAAGCATATCAATGAGAAAGCTTTAAGGTATGTGCATGTTTGTTTAAAGTTGTAGACTGTTGGTTTAAAGTCTCTAAGATTTCTTATTATTCGAAGTAAGTTTGAAGTTTCACTTAAGAAATTTCTATTTTCTTTGAAAGTGTGCTCATGCCTATGTTGTGTTTGGAAAAAAAGGAAGTTATTGAAGCTTGACACATAACATGTCTCTGATTGATGGGAATCACATTGAAAGAGAGTGGTGGAAACTAAACGAGTGGGATTAAGCGTAACCAAGAAAACTGGAGACACCTAAAATTTTTTCTAAGAAGAGGAAACTCTTGCGGGATTATGATTTCTTTTCAACTATATACAAATGCTCTATTTCCTCTTCCTTAGTTTTGATAGTAGTCAACTAGTCATGTTACATATTCTTTGAAATAAATTGGTTTTGAAATTTAATTTGATCTACTAAGAAGCTTGCGAGTTATTTTCCATTTTTCTTTATTCTACAAAATCATTGATGAGATAATTAGTGTGTTTTTATATATATGTGGTGTTTTTTTTATGAAGGTTTATCTGTGGCGTTCTTGGCATATCATGTGTGGTCGGTCGTTGGAGGGAAAAAGCGGTGGTAAGCGGTTGGAGTGATGGTGTTTGATTCGATGATAATGTTACAGTTTTTCATCACTCAAGGTGTTCTTCTGCTCAATACAAGACACCCATTTCCATTTGCATCAAATCTTCAGAGGCTTTGGTGATTTTAGAAGAAAAGGTTCATGCTCGGTTCTTTACTGATAAGTCCCTTTCTTAATCTTTATATTATATGTATGCATAAGAATACAATATGCGAACGAGACAAAATTATGCTCTTCAAACTCGTTTATATGTGTATTTTATTTTTTTGGTTGAACTTATAATTGTATCGTTGTGAATACTTTACATGCGTATGAGATTTTTGATTTACTTACTAGTGTTTTCTAGGTATGGATTGAGGAAGTTTCCTTGGCAATAAAATGTCTTTGTGAACTATTGAGATATAAACGTGTCATTGAAACAATATAGTATATGATATAAAGAAAATATTGAAAAATTAACGTGACATTAAGCGAGATATTGAATGTTTTATGTTCATCATGTTTCGTTATATTTTAATGAATTTACTTAAGACTAACAAGTTTGACCCAAAGAAAAACTTAAAGACGAACAAAAAAAAAATCCAGAAACACACACAAAATTTGGGCCCCACGATTAGTAGGCCTAACGGCAACGAAGTGAAATACGATTAGAAATATCAGAATATTTGTTATGAAGAACAAATTAAAAAAAAAAAAAACAAAATGGAACGAGCAAAACGGTTATATAAACTGACGCAGAAACTTGTGCAATCCAGGAAATATTACTCATTATTCTTTTTATTTCTTTTTGCAACAGTGATGTTTGTTTGGTGGTAGCGACATCTACTTTGAAAATTAAAAAAAAAAAAATCTTATTTGAAAGATTTGATTAAAATTATTTTTTGAATCTGTATTAATTGGTCTAAGAAGAATGAATTGAACCAGAATGCAAAGTAAATCCGTTTGTTGTGATTATTTCTTGACTTAAAATATTTATTAGCGGAAGTGGACTAAAACAAAATATGTGACGTGACCAAAAAAAAAACAAACATGTGATATGAGCTGGTTATTACAAGATTTTCGTAGTAATATAACAAAAACAAAGGATTTTATCAGGAAATAAATTTCATTATTGTTTAGGTATGACATAGGATCCTCTCAAAATTTCTAAAGCATGATTATACAAAAAATTCAAATATGGAAACACATTTAAGTGTTATATAGTATATACAACTATTTACAACGAAAGTTTCCAAACATTATTATTCATACCACAGTTAATGCGTAATTGCATATCGTCAAAAATACTAATAAATTGACAACTTTATAGAAATGGAAATTTCCTCAACTAATATCATTCATTACACATCGTTAATGGTAGGTAATCAATGGAAATAGAAAGGAAACCATAAAAGTAAATAAAAATCATGGAAAATCTTTGTGTAATTGAGTCAGCATCTAATTGGAAATTTCACATCCACACTTTATATAAATCACAAATTTGCATTTAAACAATTACAATTTAGACGAACCATTAATCAGTCAAAACGTGTTTACCAACAAAATCCTCTTTTTTTTGTTTGTCTCTGTGACTAATTAAATAATAAATAAATAGGGAGTATAAATAAAATCTTTCATTTTCTTCTTCAACCTCTTTGTCAGAAGTTTCAAAAACCCACACACACACTTTACACACTCTTCATCTTCCTTTGCTTCTTCTTCTTCTTCTTCTTCTTCTTCTTCTTCTTCTTCTTCTTCATCGTCGTTTTCGATTTTTGCTCCTCTAGTGTCGTCTCTGTAGCCGAAGATTATCATCTAAAGCAGAAGCGGAAGAAAAAAAAAACCTTAAATCACTGAATTACAAATGGCGGCTGCTAAATCTATTTACGCTTTCGTCTTCTCCTTCGCGCTTCTCTTTACCTTCTCTCTCGCCGGTGATCCTTTCGTCTCTTACGTTTTCCATGTTTCGTACATCACCGCTTCTCCTCTCGGCGTTCCTCAACAGGTTTCGTTTCTCTCTTTTTTTCTCCTGTGAAATCGGTGTTTAGTTTCTGTAATCTGATCATTTTTAGCCGTCTTTGTAGTGATTTAGTGTCCTGGATCTAACATTAGCGTTCTTCAGAGATTGTTACTTTTGATTATATGTTTTAAAGTCTTTAATTATATTGGTGAGATGGTTACTGAGATTTTGCCAGTGATGATGATGATTTGCTTATCTTTAGATGTTGATTTTGGGGTCTATGAAAAACTTGTATTACTGAAATAATCATCTCTGTGATTGAATTTGTGTTGTCTTGTAGGTTATAGCAGTGAATGGAACATTTCCAGGACCTGTGCTTAATGCAACAACAAACTACAATGTTGTTGTTAACGTATTCAATGATTTGGATGAGCCTCTCTTACTCACTTGGTAAATGATCTTTAACATTCTCACCATTTATATACTTAAAAGGGATTCTTGAGCTTTCTTGTGTTCTGATTCCTGATCTTTAAAATGCTTATAGGCCTGGTGTTCAGATGCGGCGTAACTCGTGGCAAGACGGTGTTCTTGGCACAAACTGTCCAATTCCACCAAAATGGAACTTTACTTATGATTTTCAATTGAAAGATCAGATTGGGAGTTATTTTTACTTCCCTTCACTTAACTTCCAAAGAGCTGCTGGTGGTTTTGGTCCGATTATAATCAATAACCGGGACCTTATTCCTATTCCGTTTGCTAAGCCTGATGGTGAAATCATCTTTATTATTGGTGATTGGTATACTCAGAACCATACTGTAAGTGCATTGTGAGGTGTCAATGGTGTTTGTTTTCTTTTGATTATATGTTTTAAAGTCTTTAATTATATTGGTGAGATGTTGTTGCTTTTTTTTTTTAGGCGTTAAGGAGTATACTTGACTCTGGTAACGAACTTGGGATGCCTGATGGAGTCCTTATCAATGGGAAGGGTCCTTACAAGTACAACAGCAGTGTTCCTGATGGAATTAAATATGAGACCGTTCATGTTGATCCAGGTAACATCTTTTGAGAGTTCTATAGAGCCTAATCGATTTTTGTTTTCAGGAGTTTTGTGCATTGGATTTCCAGTTTCAGTTATTAGTGTTGTCATTTGCATTGCAGTTTTAAGTTTGGCTCTGAGTTTTATTCCCTCTTGCTTCATCCGAGTCACATTTTGCAGGGAAAACATACAGGATCCGTGTTCACAATGTTGGTGTCTCGACAAGCTTAAACTTTAGGATTCAGAACCATAAATTGCTCTTGATTGAAACTGAGGGTCGCTACACATCTCAAATTAATTTCACCGATTTCGATGTTCATGTGGGACAGTCTTATTCTTTCTTAGTCACCATGGACCAAAACGGCTCAAGTGACTACTACATTGTGGCGAGTGCTAGATTTGTGAATGAAACAGTGTGGCAAAGAGTGACAGGTGTTGGCATTCTCCATTATTCCAATTCCAAAGGACCTGCTTCTGGACCTCTGCCAGTTCCAGCAACTGATGTGTCTCACCCTTGGTCCGCAATGAACCAACCAAGGGCCATTAAGTATGTCTAGAAAACTCTTAAAGCAAGTGGATGTTTTAACCTTTTGCTCGTAGTCATGTAAATGTAATCCTGACTCTTTTTACTATGTAGGCAAAACACATCTTCAAGTGGAGCTCGTCCAAATCCGCAGGGATCATATCACTACGGACATATAAATATTACAAGCACATACATCTTGAGGAGTTTGCCTCCAACAAAAATCAATGGGTCACTTCGTGCTACGCTTAATGGGATTTCATTTGTCAATCCAAGCACTCCCATGAGGCTTGCAGATAACCATAAAGTGAAAGGAGATTATAAGATGGATTTCCCAGACAGACCTCTTGACAATAGACCTCCACGTTTGGACACTTCTATCATCAACGCAACATACAAGGGCTTTATACAAGTTATCTTCCAGAACAATGACACCAAAATCCAGAGCTTCCATATTGATGGATATTCGTTTTACGTGGTTGCGTAAGTAAATCATTGCCACTCCTGGGGTATATTCATTACATTTTCTTATCAATTTAACTGCTCTGACATGGATTTTTCATAATCTGGAATTTCAGGATGGACTTTGGTATCTGGTCAGAAGACAAGAAAGGTTCATATAACAACTGGGATGCAATATCACGAAGCACGGTCGAGGTTCGCAATCTTTACACACCATGTGAAGATAAAATGTTGGTCAGCAGCTTTACTAATGTGGTATCTGTTGTCAGGTTTACCCAGGGGCATGGACTGCTGTACTTATGTCTCTCGATAATGTCGGAGTTTGGAACATCCGAGTTGAGAATCTTGACAGATGGTATCTTGGCCAAGAAACATACATGCGAATTCTAAACCCCGAGGAAAATGGAAATACGGAAATGGATCCGCCTAGAAATGTTCTTTACTGTGGTACTCTTAAGACCTTGCAAAAGTAAGCATTAGAAACTTTACTCTCTCTTTCTCTCATATAAACTTTAAGATTATGTGAAAGATCTAAGAAACTCTTATTTGGTGAATTTTCTTGTAGGGAACAATACCACAGCTCTGCAACATCAATACTAAATGGACAGCTGAATCTAATTTTCAGCATGATTATGGTTTTGCTCGCCTCGGCTTCAGCCTTCTGCTGAGTCTACTCTGCTCTGTTTTTCTGATCTCCCATTGGATAGGATTGTAGATGGGAACTATCACAAACTGTTAAAAGTTCTTAGAATATTTCAACTCATTTCATTGATTGTTTGGTACTAAGATCTTCTATTTCTAATGGTTCGAAACAACTTTAGTCCGCGGATCGGTTTGTGTCTAAACCATTGTTCTTCCTAGTTATATAGGTCATTTCTATCATTATCTTCATATCTGAATATCAGATCAGCAATACTACTTTTAATCGGGACAATTATTAGAACACATTTTGATACTGGATCTGGTGTATCTGTTTATAAATGTTGTTTTCCGATTTCAATGCATTAATGAGGGATAAAATAAACAAATTTATGTTTTTCTTAATAACTGTGAAAAACCAATAAGCATATATTCAAGAGTTGTAAAATTTCACATCATTGTAAATTTTAAGCGACGAAAGAAACCAAAGACAGCCTTAATCTAGCTAGAGTCCAGAAGTGAAAGGTACGCCAGTGCGTGGGAGCCACGCGGTACCGGCGATGAATTTTCCAACAGTGAAAGCAGATGCATCGGTAGCTCTATTCAACACATGAAACCCTTTCCAACCAACACGCCACCTCGTGGACGAAGCTGGTCCAGTATTCTTATATTCCGCGTAAAACAACGTATCAAGACCAAACACCGAACCATCAATCCAAGGAGACCAACCAAACGGACTCACAAAACCATCCAAATACGTTTGTAGAACCACAGTACGCGAGTACTTCATCCAAGGCCGGCCCATGTACGTTTTAACTGTATTAACCACCGGTATTAGATCAGGAGCCGGTATGATTCTTGAGTTATGTATAGAGATCCCTGTGTTCTGAAACGGATCAGCACGACCTTGTGCGGTTATTACATTAGCTTGACCTTTGAGTGGTCGACGAGGGAGGATGAGACAGTTTTGGAAAACGGAAGCTGCGTTTCCGAAGATGAAATCGACTGTTCCATAGATGTAACACTCGCGGTAAAACTGACGTTGTGAATGGACCATTAATGTGTCTTGGTATCCTTCTATTGAGCATTTGTAGAAGATTGAGAGGTCTGACGATGACCGGAGTGCCACGGCTTGGCCCTTGGCCGGACCTGCCGTGTTTCTGAATGTTATGCCTTTAGCTATGAAGTGAAGTCCCTCGATACCTGAAATCACACGCCACTTGTTATGATGAGAAAAAAAATAAATAAATTTCAAATGGTAACGCTTATTCATTTTGCGGAAATATATATATATATA
>VBRH01001175.1:3079-14808 GCA_014578085.1 Cardamine resedifolia | reverse complement strand
TCTCATTTCCCTTTTGTGAATCCCTTTTATTCTCATTAGGCTGGTCTAAATGTAAACCAGCTACAGAATTTTAAACGTCCCATAGGAGTTGCCTAATGAGAATAAAAGGGATTCACAAAAGGGAAATGAGAATAACATTTGGAGTTGTCTAATGAGAATATAAAACCTACAGGTCTTTGAAAAAGGGGGAATGAGAAGTCTAAAGTCAGGTTCTAGTTGTTGAGATTATACACGCTGATTTCACAAAAGCTCTAATAAAAGGAGTCATCATGAGATGTTTCCTCAATTGATAGCCCAAACCTCTAAATAGCCTAAATCTCTAATAACATCTTCAAGAAAAATCTCTAACACTGGGAGTTGTCTAAACTAAAACAAATGGGGTATGGAAAATTCAAAAGCCCTCTAAAGCTTAACACCAACACCTAAATGTGTGAGCTCTAAGAATTAAAACACTCCCCAGTCTCGTACGAGTTGTCTAATGATAACACAAACCACCTTAAAATGGGAATATCAAAAGCGTCTAAATCGAGTTCATGCACATTCCATCAGAAGTTGCATAATGAGAATACAAACCTACAGCTTAAAATGATTACTACTTTATATACGAAAAGGTAGTCTATGTATTTGAAAAGCCTAAAGACAGGTTCTAGTTGTTGAGATTTATACAAAAGCTCTAATAGAAGCAGTCATCATGAGATGTCCCTCAATTTATAGTACAACCCAACGGCTTTGGAAACAAAGAGAAGATATCTAAAGCTTTCGAGTTTTAGAGTTTATGCACACAAAAAATACAGGCAAGTCATGTGGGTTCCTAAGTTGATAACACAAACCAGCCACTTAAAAGTTTATTCTTCGGTTAAAAAACAGAGGATGTGAGGATTACAAAACCTTTAAAAGCTTCTAGTGTTAGAGCTAATACACACAAACAGTCATGCATGAATGTATTGATGGGAGAGTTGCCTAAAATTGATATCACAAACACAACAGATTAGACATAAGTAGGCTTGTTGCGTCCTGTCCAAATAATTAGTGATCTAAAGATCTCTAGAGCAGAAAGAACTGTCCTAAAATTCGAAAGAATAGTGCGCAGCATAAACTGATGGCTCGGTTCAAAAACAAAATGGATATGAGTTCATACACACTATCACACTGTGAGCTCTTTAGTTAGAATTGTCCGATGGAATTTTCCTAAACTAAAACTTATGGGGTATGAAATCTTAACACCAGCACTTAAACTAATGGGAAAAATGTGAAATTTCTACATAGCCTAAAAAAGCATCGAGCTACAAAAAACCTCTAAAAGCCTCTAGTGTTAGAGCTCACACACACGGACATATTATAATAACACAAAATGCTAATGATGGGAGAATGTAAAGAATGTGTGATGGGAGAGTTGCCTATTGATAACACAAACCAAGTTAACCAAAGGGGAAACATGAATTACAAAAGCCTCAAGCCATCTTCTAGGTTTTGAGCTAATACACTCTGAGATCACAAAAGCTCTGATAAACGCAGTCCCATGCAATCTGAAACGATATTTCTAGAGCTAAAGAAACAAAGGGGAAATGAGATCTGCTACAGTTTCAAAAAGAGGTTCAAAGTCTTAGAGCTCACAACACTAACACACATGAATATGTGAGCCTTTATTTAAAATAAATCACATGGGAGTTTCCTAAATTGATACACACACCAACAGCTTAAAAGTTGATTATTTGGTTTCAAAACAAAGAGGATATGGAAACTACAAAAGACTCTAAAAGCATATCTACAAAAGACATTAAAAGCCATTAGTGTTAGAGCTCATGTGTGATAGATTCAAGCCATATTCTAGCTTTCGAGCTCATACACACTGAGATCATAAAAACTTAAAAAACGCAGTCCTATGCAATGAGGATATGGAAATTACAAAAGACTCTAAAAGCATAACTACAAAAGACTCTAAAAGACATTAGTGTTAGAGCTCATACATACAAACATGGGGGAATGTGATAGCTCTTTTGATTAGAACGGTTCATGGGAAAGTTGCCTAAATAGATAAAAACAAACCAGCTGCATAAACCTGATATGTCAGTATCAAAATAAACCTGATAAAGGAATTATTACAAAGGCCTCTGAAAGGTTATAGACTTATAGTTTAAGAGCCTGATACATACATACACACGCGAGTTCTTTAATTAGAACAGCTGATAGTTGTTGCCTAAATTAATTACAAAATTAATTTAGTGATAGTGGAGTCAAGAGGACATACCAATTTTGTGAATACTCTCCCGAAATGTTGGCAACATCAGAATAATTCGTTTGTCATCACTGTCTATTCATTGGAATCCTAACACTTCGTGATCTCCAATAATTTGTTTAAACACCAACTTGTAGATGTGTTAGTTCTTCGATAGACTGACAATGGAGATTCTAGATGCCCAAATAGCTTGAACAAGCTTTGGAAATATCGACTTGCAGCTACTCTAGTCCGATGGATTGACAAACAAAGTAAAGAATCAACTCTCATCAATTCAAGCACTCGGCAACAAGCCAATATTATAGAAAGGGACTACGAATGTGGTTCGATTCTAGAAGCTAAAGACTTGTAAAAATTTCTCTTTCATTTTGAATTTTCAAAACAAATATATATATGGACTTGCTAGTCATTATCTACGAACGCTATGATCCTAAATAGACATGGTCAAAATAGACATGGTCAAAATCTAACCGTAATCGTATTTCATATCGTAATCCGTAATCGTATTTCATATCGTAATCGAACAATTTGACAATTTTCAACAGTAACCATATAAAATAGTTAAAAACTATAACCCTTAACCATTATAATATATTAGTCTTGTTTATGATTAGAGTTTATATGTCTTTATCTGCGACCGATGCGAATAAGAGAAATGAGAACTAGCCAAAAATATGCAACAGAGCAATGGAGAAAAAAACCCGGTATATTCCGGTTTAGATGTTGTATAACCAACTGTGCCATACCCAACCAAACCGGTTAGATTAATTTTTCATTTTCTTGAGAAAGTCTCGGAAAAATCCAAATTTACACACAAATTTCGGATGAATCTACAGAAACTAAAATCTCACAATCCACTATAATCGCCGCGTGCGCCGCCGCCATTTCCATCGGCGACGGAAGAGAGCATAGCTCCATACGGAGATTCCAAATCATCCGTCACAAGATCATCCGTTCCTCTAAGCGTAGCGTGCAAGATCACAATCAAAACACCAAATCCAACGGTTGTGAGAGCTCTAAACCAAACTCCAGTACTAACAAGCGAAGCAATCGTAAGACCGGCGAGAAACACCACAACGACGCCGTCGTTTACAGAGAAACCGAAGATTTCGAGAGATTCTTCGCGAGCGAAGTAGAGAAAGTACCAAGCGAGACCAACGGCGATGAAAGCGAGAATCGCGATGGGGCGTGTGATTAGAGCAAAGGCTAGGAGAAAGTAGAGGATAATACTGTAATTGATTCGGAAATGTGTGAGGTTTTGCGTTACGCGTGTGGTGGAGTCGGAGATTGAGGAAGGGAAGTTTAAAGCGGAGAGATCTAGAAATTCACTCCAGGGACGAGCGGCGCCGGCGATTGATTGAGCGGTTTCTTTGAAGCCGGAGATCACTTGATTCGCCATTTTTGTTGATTCCAGAAACTTCTGAAGCCCTAGATTCTTTTTTGAAAGGGGGAGAAAGTCAAACTAATTCATGAGCTTACAACTTTAAAAGGCCCAAGCCCATAGAATAAAGCCCATTAATTCATGTAACTCTTCTTTTGTATGAAAGCTTTATACGTTTTCTAGAATCGAAGTTGGTCAATTTATGTGAGAATTTTAAATACAGAAAATAACTCTTACCTAAAATAAACGAATCGAAGAAGTTGGTCAATTATTTTAGTCAAGTCGCTCGTTCACACAAGGAAATTTCCTATCCAAGAGTTAAAGGTATCAAAAAGAAAATCTCAAAAGACTATATTACAATAAGTTTATGAAAAATATTAAAATACATAACCAACCTCGACTTTTCTCTAAGCAATAAGTTTATTACAATAAGATATTTTTCTCCCCAGCTTAAGAGACGAACAATCGACAGAGAGCAAATGTCATGAGACTTAGTGCTTCAACGGAGTCAAACCAAATAGATTTTTGTTCAAAAAATTAGATGAGATTGAAAAATTATAGTCAAAAATATAAGGCAAGAATTCAAACGAAGATAGTTTAATGAACCATCACAATTTGGTAACATTTTTGTCGTCAAGTCCTTCTAAGTCATACGTCACTGACTCACTATTGTAACCCAGAAAGTGAGAAACTATTCATTGACCACGAGCTGAATATGTTTCACGTGTGTTAAATCAACAAAACCTCACGTGTTTAATCATAAGATATATATACACACACTGAAACACAACAACTCAAGATTCTTAAACAATTAGAGAGACAAATAGACTACTTTGCTTTGACATAGTATTTGTCTTAATCACTAAGTATGCTTGTATTAAAAAATGGATCATTCATGAATAATGAAACTATTGAATATTATATCTCTCTTCAGACTTCAGCATAGCTACAGTCTGAAAATTATTAATAACACTCGGCAAGACCTTTTTCAACCTTGATGTAATGATTTTGGAGATGGTTTAATTTTATATGACATTATAGAGGTTTGTAAATGCTCATCATTATAGTGGCTAAACCACATATTTCAGCGACCAAAATTATGTTCCATTCATCTCCGGAAACATTTTCTCTACACCATCGTTGAAAACTAAGCCCATAACTTTCCTTCTTGATAAAGAAAAAGAACATACACTTTCCTTCTCTTATTTTATTGTTTTTGGCTTTATTACGACAATTAGTAGTAAGTCCGTACTATGTACGGGAAAATAATTTAATAAATACTTTTAAAAAATAATTTGAAAACTTTTATGTAGTTAGTGTTAATGTATTTTTTTTGTGACAAATAGTAAAAAAATGTTATTGGTTAATTAAATTATAAATTCAAACAGTAAATTAAAATTTAATATTTAAGAATTGAAAGAAAAAAACAACTGAATTGGAATAGAAATTTTCAAATATAATACTAAAAATTTATTCACATACAATTTTAAAATGAGACAAAAAAAACAAAAAATGCACATTAACCAACCTTATAACTTGAATCATACTAAATATTTAAATTTTATCTCATAGCATGGAAGAAATTTTTGTCTTCACGATTTGCTCCATGGACGTGTTCTTCTTCCAAAAATGTTTTATAGTTTCTTCCAGTTTTTTATGTAAGTTTTCAAATCAATAGCAAAAAAAAAATGAAAAAAATTATTAACAACTTATAAAGTGAAATGAGGTTAAACAATATATGCAAAATAAATAGATATATAAATTTCTAAATATTACAAATTTGATACTTTAAATGTGGTGCTCGTGAGAGATTTAAAAACGGAATTACTCTTGTTCTTGTGTTCCATCATCATTATCGGCAATCTATTTGTTTTTGTGCTTGTCTTAAAGAATAATAGATCTTGAATGAGAAAGGAGATTGATAATCTGTTTTTGATTTGAATGGAAGAGAATGAGTTTAAGATCGTAAATAATAATGATTTAATTTAAATCTTATACATATAAGAGAAAGAGGTTAAAACTGAAAAAATGGTGGGAGAGTAGTGCCATAAAAAAAAAGTAATGAAATAAATAAAATTTGATTTAGTAAAAAATAAAATAAAAGCAGTTAAAAATATTGAACAACTGAGATGTGACGGTGGAAGAAGATTTTTTTTTTTTTTGGAACAAAATATTTTTCTTTTGATTTTTTTTCTTTAATAAACTTTGCCATGTGACATATTTTTATTGGTCAAGTGTGCTTCGATTTGTTTTTTCCTTTTTGGACTGTATGTTTTCTTTTTCTTCTGTATTTAGTTTGTGTCGGCGAAGTTTGTCTCAACGGGATAAAACTGAACGAGTACCAAGTGAGTATTAACTTAATGCGTTTTCTGGACAAAACCAAAACTTTATACGTTTCTAGAACCGAAATTAGTCAACTATTATATTGTAATACAGAGAATAGCTACTTTATTAATAAATATATATAGAAAATAGCTCTACCTCAAATATTATAATCGTAGTTGGTGATCAATTTTTATAGTCAAGTCGTTCACCCAAAGAAATTTCCAATCCTAATCCTATCCAAGAGTACGGACACGTCAAAAGAAAATTTTGGAAATGTTACTCGTTTTTTTCTTTTTGGTAAGTCAAATAACTTTTAACTTTTATTAAATAAGTTGTTTAACATTCCAACAGAACAAAACAAAGACATCTCAAAGACTATATTACAATAATTGAGGGAGAGTAGATAACAAGTAATAATCAACTAATTAAAGCCACACAAAAAAAATAAAAATTCAGTGATGATTAAACTAATTATCTTATTCAACTGTCTTTATAAATCAACAAACCCCTCATAATTTCTCTTACAATCTTATCAAACGAGGAAAAAAAACACTATAAAGTTAACAAAACAGATGAATCTACTATATGTAAGTTTTTTGCGTTGTGAATAAATATTAATTTTATAATCCTTTTAATCACATATTACACTGCTTTTCTCCACGGTCTTGTGTTTTTCAACACATGGAAGGAAATTATTTTTTGAAAAATGAGAAATAATGGAAATTATCAAAAACAACTTATAACTTTTTAATGTTCTCTCTTTTTTTTCCTACAAAAAACTAAAGTTCTCTTATTAGGAGAAAGTTGAAAATAAAAAGAAATAAAACGGTACTATTCAAAAAAAGAAAACTTAAAAAAAATTCTTTAATTAAAAAAAAGGAAAAAAAGAAATAATTGTATAACTTTTTACCTCATATAACATTTCATTTTTTATTGCCAATATGTCAAATGACTTTCTCTAGCTTCATATTCACACGTCATTTGACTTTCTTTAGCTTTCTCCTACATACGTCACTAATACTATAGTATAAACCAAGAAGGTGAGAAACTATTCATTGCCCACGTGTTTGGTATAATTCATGTGTGTTAAATCACCAAAACCCCACGTTTTTAAATCATAAGATATATATATATATATATATATATATGTATACATACACACACAAGAGATCCACAACAACAAAACACAACTCAAGATTCTTAAACACAGAGAGAGACACACACATCGATGGATAACTTCTTTCTTGGATCGGTTGACCTAGAAGATGAAAACTTCTGGAATCTAATCGTCGCCGACGTCTCCGGTGATGGTGCCGGTGAAAAAAGCGTCAGTGTACTAAACACAAGTGCCTTTAGGCCATACATGAAGGACACGGGAAAGAGGATGATGTCGCCGGAGATATCTTCATCGACGATGAACGTGAAGAGAAGAATGGTGAATCTGCTGAGAAAGAATTGGGAGGAGCAGAAAAATGCGGTGGCACCGGAGAAGGAAAGATGCCGGCGACATATGATGAAAGAGAGAGCAAGAAGAGAGAAACAAAAACATAGTTACTTAGCTCTCCATTCTCTACTACCATTTGCCACTAAGGTACCTTCACTACAAGAAAACATCTCTATTTACGACCAATTTAGATGGTTGGAAAATTACCATTTCCGACAAATTAATTATTTGGATTCATTTTTATATGATTGTAAAAAAAAAGAGAGTATTGTAGCAGATCGAACAATTATCAGAAATTTTACAGATCACAAAATTAGATATATTATCATGTTTGTATGGTTAATTACATTGATCGAACTAAGAAAAAAAACAAATATTAATGTGATAAATTTGTAACTACAATACTCATCTGTATAGATTTTTTTTTTCTATTTAGTTTTCACTAAGGATTGGTATGAAAACAAGTTTCAAGAACATAATTTCTCCTAATATCTCATTAATATTTGTTTTTTTTTTTTCAGAAGGACAAAAACTCGATTGTTGAAAAAGCTGTGGATGAGATGGGGAAATTGCAACGATTAAAGAAAGAATTAGAGAGAAGAATTCAAGTGATGGAGGCAAAATCGACAAAGGATCATGATAAAATGAATGAAACAAAGGTTAAGTTTAATCTACAAGAACCTTTGTCTGGACTCGATTCAATGTTAGAAGTTCTTCAATATCTTAAATCAATGGGGACAAAACTCAAAACTGTCCACGCCAATTTCTCTCCTCAAGAATTCTCTGCGACCATGAACATCGAGACTCAGGTACATATATAGATACTCCATTTGATTTGGTTTATTGTTGTTTTGGTTTCTCTTTTTATGATATTATAGTTAATAAATCTGTGTTTATGTGATGATATTAGTTACATATTAAAGATTTAAGTTAAACATTTTGGTAGATAAGAGGAGAAGAGGTGGAGAAGAGAGTGGAGAGAAGACTCCAGGAAACTGAATGGAAACTTCTGTTCCTCCCGGAAGCTTCGTTTCTCAAAGACTAATGAGTTCCTTTGTGTTGACTTTCTTTCATTCTTTTTTTTTCGTTCACACACGAAAACGATGTTTTAAAAAAAACAAAATAATGATCACTACTTTTGAAGTTTTAAAGGTTAAAAATTTAATATTGATAAAATAGAAGGTTATTAGCTAATGTTCATTTGTAGAGTAAAAATTAATCGCGGCCATCCATGTAAATTTGTAAATAAATTGGAGAATAACAATTATTTTTGTCGTCGGGTAAATTATAGATATTTGTTTTAATTATATTATAGTGATGATAAATCCATTAAATCTATCAACACCACGACGTCGGATTTTAAAAGTTTCAAAAAATATTGTATTCATTAATCTGAAAAAATATATTATTTGAGAATTATAATCCAGACATTAAAAAAATTTAAACTTTTTTACCATTAAATAAAAATTTCCACAGCTAAAAAAACTATTAAAACTTCTACTATTATGTAAAATAATATAAAAATTATTTAAAATCTGCATAAAATCTAATCTACCTTAAGTAACTTTGCAAATAAAAATTAAAAAATTACACAATTGGACTATTTTTTTATTTTAACTGTTACATCTCACGAGAACTGGACACATATTAAAATTATAATTACCAAGATTGAGACATTTTTTAGTTATAACTTCAGATATCGCCACATGTCAAACTAATATTTTATATAATAAAAATGGTTAGTATATTAACCTAATTCTACTTAAAATAATATATTAATATACTTACATAAACCAAAAATTAAATTTCTTTATTATATGAGAATTTTTTGAATTTTTTTTGAATTTATAAAATTTTTAGCATATTGTTAATATATTTAAAAATAGGATGTAAAAATTACTTGTCCCTATCACACAAAGAAAATCAAACAGTTGTTTCAACAAATTTAACTAATTTTGTTCATGTAACCAAGTAACCAACATATTTAATTAACAATTTACCTAATTATAAAAAAAAAAATTTTGTTATAATCAGAAAAAAAAACGTAAAAGTTTTAATGAACCAGATCATGACATATATCTAGTAGATGATTAGACGATTATATTTTGACACAAGTAAAAATTAAAAATTATTTTTCTATTTCTATTATTTTTTTGTAATCTAAAATATAATATTAGTAAAGTATAACATAGTACAAACATCATCAATACGAGCCAACAAGCTGACAAAATAACATCTTTCAGAAACTAAGAAACTAAAACTCTAAAGAAAGAGAGACATAATCTTATTGAAAAGAAGACAACAAGTGAGACTTAAGTTTATAGAAATATATCTCCAAATGAAAGAAAAATGCGACTTAAACTCTAAAACTGAGCAATAGAATCAGAGATACTCACACCAAGCCTCCCATAGGATTTTTGGATATCAGAGAGCACCAAAGAAACTGGAAATGTCCAACAACCGCAATCAAGCTAGAATCGACACCATAGTCAAACCGGTTAACAATATCGACAAGAATGAAAAGCAAGAACAAAATAGACCGAAGATCAGAAGCAAACACTACCACGCCACACTAACCAGCCGAAGAGACAAAAATGGATTAGCGATAAAGGAGAACCTTGAGATCCAACTAGAGACAAACCATATAAGACCAACAATTTTTACACGTGGACCCTTATCGACCCAACTTCAGCCACCTATATACATGAAAATGATAACTTCTTCGTAAGAGAAGAACTAAAAGACGAACCCACTGTGATTCCTATAATTAAACTTCAAGATCCAAAGGAAACTCAAATAATGGCTAGTAGATGACTTCGCAACGAATTAGCAATCAAATGGCGAACACCAAGAGGGTACCTAATTCATATCGAACCAACAAACAAACAAGAGGGCCCAACAGAGATGAGGAGCAAAAGACCAATTTCACAACCTTGAACTAGAGGAGAAGGGACTTGCGCTATCAACACACGCCACTAAAACCTCAAAGAGAACCAATCCAACGAAACAACCTTACTAAACAAAAGTAAATCTACAAATAGCCTCACCTCTTCACCATACCGAGAGAAAACAAAGCGCATCAATGCTGAACCGGGTTTCAGATCATCTAACAGCTTCGCCACCACCGAGCCATCATTGAACTAACGACCACACTACCACCGAGAGCCACCACGAGCACGATGCCGATGCCACCATGATTGGAAGAAAGAGATGCGGAGGAGAAAATGTGTCAAGGGAAAACAGATCCGGCTGGAAGACGCTTGGACGGTGAAACATAGAGAACCAGAACCGTCAACGAGCAATGGCGAAGCCCCATACGCCGCCGGCAAGCACCAACCCTCCACATATCTTTTTGACTAACAAATCCTTTATGCCAAGGGAACCTACAAGCTGGAAAGAACCAAGGAGTGGACGAAGTCGGTGCTAAAGAGGCCACCGGTGGCAGCCAGAAGCGAGATCGACAGGACCGGCGGACTTAGGGTTTTTTCGCCTTTTGAAGAAATTAAAATTTTCCTATTTCTGTTTGAATTGAGTTTAATTTAAAAATTTATAATATTTCTATTTTTTCCCAAAATTGTTTTGATAAATTATTTCTACTTCTTTCCTAAAAGAATTTTAAAATATATTACTTACAATAATTTATTTATTTATTTTTTTTGTGCAAATCAAATTTGTTTTAAATTTTCAAAATTCGTACATTGGACCGATGATAATCTAGATTACTATATACTGTATTTAACTATTATGTTATTCTCCGAGTTAACAATTTATTAGTGGTTACGGTCAGTAATGCTTGAGTTACAAGCTTATTAAATTTGAACAACAAGGACACTTATTTATTATGAGGTCCATCATCTATTTCTGAAATCGTCAAAGAGGACCATAGATTGGTCACAGAAAAAATAACAATGGATTAATAAACTTCACCTACTTAGTCAAACGGGAAAAAAAAAAAAAAAAAAAAAAAGACAGCTCCTGTAATTGAAACTTTTATGAATTTATGGAAGCAAGACTATTTGAAAACTTCGAAGTAGTCAAATAATTGAGCAAAATCAGATAATTTTAACACAGTACAAGCCTAAACTCTATTAAAAAAAAGTCATCAACAATAATTACGATAGTTTGAAAACTAAACTCAATAGAGATTAAAGTCATCTACTTTTTATGTGGTCAGATTAAAGTCATCTAAAGAAGATAGATTTAGAGATAAGTAGCAAAACAAAATCAATGCTAGAAAACAACATATAGTCCTGCATTGGCTTGACTTTGTACTTGAAAGAGAAAACGTAAAGAGTGTGCATGTAACCAAATTCACAAGTTTTTGACATATATATATATATATA
>VBRH01001173.1:20415-36279 GCA_014578085.1 Cardamine resedifolia | reverse complement strand
ATGGTTGTATGAGCTCACGAACACCTCTGACGGAAAAGGAACTAGGTTTTTTAGCGAAATATTCATATGGATTTACAAGTGAAAGGGTAGTTTCGGAAAGACGATCTCCCGGAACATACTCGATTTCGTAAGAGAATCTATACTATTTTTTTGGTTTTTTGTTTTTGGTAAAGTAGAAATAGCAAATTGAGAATCGATTGCATGAAGATTTGAAGACATAATTGAATGTTGTTTTCCAGAACATTCATAACAAGCAGTCATAAATAATGATTCAACTAGTTCATAACACAAGCCATGACTCTGATACCATTTTTTACAGGTAAAGCTCTCATGGTTTGGTTCCATGTTATGTCACTGATTCTGAAAATCTGATTAGCTGTTTTTTTTTTCTTTATAGAAAAATTAGGTTAGCTGACAAAAATAATTTAAAACATTAATAATTTAGTGTCAAAGATCCGGTCCAAAAGAGATTATAGGCAAATGTCCGGAACTCGGTTTATTAAAAAAATATATTAATAATTTAGTGGGGATTTGGTTTGTGCTGTTTGGTGCATTATTATTCTAATAAAAATGGAAAAAGAAAGAAAACAGAAAAGAAACAAAAAGTGGAAATTATTATTCTAATAAAGATGGAAAAATAGAGAAAATAGAAAGAAAAAAAAAGTGGGAATCATTTGACTAAACAGAAGTATTTTATCTTTTAACTTTCTATTTTAAAACAAAATTATTGTTTTCTGTTAGAAATTTTCAATCTTTTTATCTTAAAAACTAATTGATTTTTGGGAAAAAATACAAAATAACTTCGATAAGAACCTGTAAAATAAACCTCCATCATATTGAAAATTTGAAACCCATCAATGTTCAAACCCCCTTTGAAATGAAAATATATTTTCAGAATTGACTAAAAACTGATTCCAGATACCGAAAGAGATTATAAGCTAAACGTCCATAACTTCTACAATTTATAAAAAAATAAAAATTGAACCCAGTCTTCTCTTACCCATAATCTATTTAATAAATACAGAACAAATAAGCAAAAACCTGTGAAATTGATCAAACCACCATACGTATATACATACATACAAACTAAAGTCAAATAAGTAGAAAACATGAAACAGAAATCAGAAAAACATAGTTGGAACATTATTTGTCTATAACCCATAGAACAAAAGTATGAACACATCACAAGAGAAGTAGCACAAGTTGTGCTTGCTATGTAAGACTCCTTTTAAATAATCAACCGATCGTGGAAACACCATCTTAGCTCCCATCTCTTGATTTGCTCATATCTGCAATCAAAATTCAACTATCAACATCTGCACAAGTTGTAGAAACTCAAGTGATACAAAAGATCATAATTATTGCTTTACCTATAAGAGGTGCCTCCACAAAGCAGGTCGATCTCTTGAGATGAGGAGGACACGACAAGCTGAGTAATCGAATGAAGGGCAATACATATCGTTTGGACCGATAATCTCTTTTACGGTTTGGATGCTTCCATAGTCACTTGTCAAAGGCTGTTGCAGGATCTCTTCTTTTGCAGTATCAAACACAAAAAGTCCCATACCAGAAGTAGCCATGACAAAGTTCGAATTTCCCCACACTTGGGTTATTGCAGAGTGGTGCGAGTGAGTGTTAGAGTCAGCTAGGCTGTAAGTGCTCACGAGACGCTGTTTCCTTAAGGAGAATTGCTGCACTTGAGAAGAAGAAGAAGCCATATGTTTCTTAACAGATGATTTCAGATTGGTACATCCGAGAAATACTAAGTCTCCTCTAGATGATACACATTGAGCATTAACGCCGAGTTTGGGGATTTTAGCACCAATGCCAGATGGGTTACGGAAATCCAAGATGTTGATTGAATCACTAGTGCAGAAAACTCCATCGTTGCCTTCAGCATCCAAGGAACTTACTCTATATTTCAGGTGAAGACAAAAAACTAATAAGTGAATGAAATAGATACTAAAGTATCAACTTAACTTAGATACTAAAGTATCAATTTATGAGACAAAGCAAGGAGAATAGGAAGAGGCTACAATGGTACCTTTGACGTACACCTCCTCCAACTTCAGCATCTGTGTTATTGATATGAAAAGCTGAGATTTTTCGTCCTGAAGAGGAAATGGTGAGCTGTGCTTCAGGGTGAAGGGAATTGACATCCCAAACAGACACTGCTTCAGCTTCTGCTATGACAAGTTTTCCTCGATTCCTCCACTGTAAAGGGCTCGAATAATCTAAAGCTGCCACAGGATTCTGCACCTCCCATCTCATGATTTGTTCCCCATCTCTTATGTCAAAAACCTTAACTACTCTTTGGAGACTAGCGGTTGAGGCTATAAGAGGACCACACGGTCTGTACCACCATTGTTGAGTTTCTGGTGCCAATGCACAAGCTAAAGTGTTCCTACCATGTGCCGTGTTATTGGGTAAAGGAGCAAGAGCCGTTCTTGAAACTCTTGAAGATCCGTCCTCGATGTGGAGTGCCTTTATGTCTTTCGTGTAGAAATCCCATGAACAGAATCCAGACTCTAAGGTGTTCCCAGCAGAAGCAGCTACGACATATCTGCCGGAGCAGCCATCTGCACCTGGTGCACGAACTACCCAGCAATCTCTCCAAGTGTTTGGTGATATACCATCTGGAGGACTGTACACAGCTTTCACCTGAAAAGGAATTTCAGGTCTTCATTGTAAAAGATAACAATGCATATACAGTGCACGAACTCCAGTCATTCCATAGAAAGCCACCCAGATTGATAGATAATTACATTCATGAACCAAAAGTTGTCCATACAATATATAGCACAAAATAAAGCTTTACTTATCAAGTACTTCTGGAAGTTTAAGATGAAAACCAATCTACATCAAGAAAAGCTATGCTACACCTTCTAGTAACATGAGAAATGTGTATGTTGTGGTCGAGTTAAATCACATGATACTATATAATTTCCAAGCAAGACAGGCTTAAATGAATATTATCCTTTGAAAATATAAAAGCATAGTACCTCAGAGTTAGCAACATCGTAATAGGAACATGAGCCATCATTATGAGTGAGTATAACTGCCTCGCCCTCTGATACAAACCATCCTCCTGTAGAAGTTTTGGACCCAATGTCATTGAGTTGATACATGCATCCATCATCTATTTCTTCCAGCTCCATCTCCTCTCTATTCTCTTCATCATCAATTTCCTCGAGGTCTTCGTCGGCTCTGAGAATTTCATTTAAGTTGGAAGTCAGATTGACATCTTTTGAAGCATCATTTTCCTTTGATGGTTCCTCTGTATCCATCTCCTGCACTTCCACATTTTCCAGCGCATTCTGATCACTACTAAATGTGACTTTTTCCTTGTCAAGTGAGGCCAAGAACTCTAGAGCTATCGCATTCTCCTCAACAGGAGCTGAGGGCTTTTCTTCAACATTCACTGCATTGTTGGACTCAACAGAGTCATGGCCTTTTGATGCTTGTGACGATGTTTTGGACTGAGTTCTGCTCCTTAGCAACCTCTGGTGAGGAAAGAGTCTGTCTTCCAGCTCCTCCTTATTTAATCCCTTAACTGAAGCTTTTGCTTTTGTCACTTGAGTTGTTTTGTTTTTCTCTGGACCATCAACAACATGACTCATAGACTTCTCAATCCCTGTGATCTTCTGCTGTATATCAGAGATTATTACCTTAGATGAATCCGGATTGTTCAAATCCAGCATGTCTTTAGTCTTCTTGATATCTGATGCAATTTTCTTAACCTTTCCTTCAAGAAAAGCAAGCTTCTCATGTAGCTTACTCGGATACTTAGCCGTAATATTGCTACTTCCTTCATTCCCTTTAATCTCCTTTGACATCTCCATCGCCTTCCCAACATTATCCAAAGACTTTCTTCTTAAACCCACACTAGTAACTTTCCCAATCTTTTCAAGTTTACAATCAGATTTCGAAGCAACAGCAGATTTTTCTCCAGAACCAACCAAAGTATGCACCTTTGGATCAGAAATCGAGTTTCTCGCCAAGCTAGAACCGTCAAATTTGCTTGATTTCACTGGAACAATACTTTCTTCATTTGTTTCCTCACAAACCCTAATTGGCTCAATTGATGTATCATCAACCTTAATTACACTCTCAACCTGTTTGAAACCAGAGCCCTTATACCCAGATTTCTTATCCTGATCTGATTCACTCTTTTCCCCAATAACCCTAGATTCATTTCTCTTTCTCAAATCCGAGAAAACCCTAATTAAATCAGATGGGCTCGAGCTCCTACCTCGCATACCAGAGGACGTGGATCGCGTAACCCGACCCTCGCTACCATCACTAACACCTCTCACGGCGGACTTATCGATGCGTGGTACAGGACGAAGCACTGGCTTCTGTGTCGATCCAAAAGATCGATGACTAGGTTTAGGATTCTCTTTACTGGATAATGATTTCTGAAGAGCAGGACTAGGGTTTTTGCTGGAGAGTGAGAGTGGAGTTACAGACCTCGAAGGTTTTTTTCCAGATGATGGATTTTCTCCGGCGCCGGCGTTTATATCTTTTAGCCGGCGGCGATTTGATGAAGCTGACATCGGCAAAATCTTAGGGTAAAATAATTTAGGATTTGAAAAAAGAAAAAAATTGGGGGAAAAAGAAAAAGTCTTTGATTGTGAAGAAAAAGCACAAAACGATAAATGGTGGATACTAAACTCTCACACTAGCAGACAAAAATAAAATAGAGATTCAAAAATCAAAAATATTTAGGCGGGATCTCAAAAAAAAAAGTCAAAATTATTTGAGATTTCGAATTTTGTTCCACAAAACTCTGCGTTTTGAGGATGGGTTTTAAAAACACGTGGCAGCGGCAACAAAATCAAGAACAAACTGAAACACACCAGTTTTGTTCCATCAAAACGCTGCGTTTAAGGCAGAAGTTTTTTTAAACACGTGGCAGTAACAATTAACTGAAACGCATCGTTTTTGAGGTTAGTGGTTATTGACGTGAAAGGGTTTTGTGTTTCATGCAATGGTACACGAAACGTTGTGTCTAGTTCTCGGGGAAACGACACAACCGTTGATAGAAGTCTGAGTCTCTTTATAAATATAAACTCAAAGTAGAGGTAGATCTCTCAGAATTGATAAATACTTAGATCGTGTAAATGAAGAAAATGGCGAATGACTTAGGATTTGGCATGGGTTCGGTTTTGGCGACAATGGTGGTTGCGTTGATATTACTGGTCGTACCGTTGATGATGGGACCGGTGGCTCCTCCATCTCCTCCACTTTTATTGATATTTCCGATCGTCTTGCTCTTTGTGTTTCTCTATCTCCATTTTTCTTCCAAGTGAAGTGAAGTATGTCCCTTCGTTTTAATATGTAGTAAGTGTTTTATCATATAACATTGATCTATGTTTTGGTTATACATTTTGTCAAACAAAGAGTGTATGCGTAAGACAGGCAGTATTTATTTATCTGATATCATTGATTTATGTTTTTGATACATTTGTTGAACAATGAATGTATGTATTCGTTCTCCAAATTGTTGGTTTTACACATTGGTTGTTCAGATCTAAAATGAAATGCAAAGAGATTCTTTCTTATCATCTTCTCTCATTATTTTTGTGGGTTAAATTATTGGAGACTTCATGTATACGAACGAGCAACGAATTGATTATAAAAACACTATATTATTTTGAATAAGTTTATCCGATTATGATGAACTTTTGTATTTGTAAAAAGAGAAAGGGCGCTACGAATCGTTAACTTGATATATAGAAAGTCGGCATCGGAATTGTACGTATACTCACGTTCTAGTAGAAAAACGACATTCCAAAAGAATTTATTATTTTGTTTAAATCTTTTGTTTCGTAAATTTTTTAACAAAAATTAAAGTGTTTCTGTAGAAAAAACAGCAACTATTCAAAACCGTTGAAGTGACTCAATGGAGAAAATTGTAAGAAAAAATAGGAATTGTGAATTGTATAGTCCAATCTCAATAACCTATTGAACCAATTAAGTATAGTTAATGAGCAGCTGAGAATTTAACTATGTTGAATCTTTTCTTTCGACGGGAAATTTTGTTTTTTTCCGAATATACGAACATATGATTAGTTATTTTATTAATTTTGATATTTGCTAGGACGAGAAAAAAAACGGGTATGTGATAAAAAAAACCATTTGATTTTTATGCCAATGTCACAATAAAAATGTCATAAACTGTAGAAAAATTCAACGGAAAGCTCATGAAGAAAAGGGAGAAAGTTATTCATACGACAAAATCATGTAACTTAAAACACCACAACCATATCCAGAAGATTCAAAATAAAATTTGAGTATTGAAACAAGACAGCTACCGAACAACAACAAAAAAAGGGAGAAAAGAGGAAATAACTTAAAAGAGAGATGTTCCCTTTCCTTTCTTGTCTCCACCAATCTCAAAGTGCTTGCACCTCTGCAAAACCAACACAATTGTAAGAAAACAGATTTGACAATGTAAACAAAACCGAAAAATGGGTAAATTGTTACCTTAATCGGGCGTTGAGAGAAATGCTTGCAACTTTGGCATTGAAGCCTCAGGACAATCTTCTTGGTTGTCTTAGCCTGTTCCAAACATTACAAATCGAATTAACACATCACAGTTTTCAATAAGTCAGAGAGAGAGTGTTTTGATGTTGTTTTAATCTTTTACCTTCTTGTGGAAGACGGGCTTGGTCTGACCACCATAACCAGATTGCTTGCGGTCATAACGACGCTTTCCTTGGGCAGCAAGACTGTCTTTACCCTTCTTGTACTGAGTCACCTTGTGCAAAGTATGCTTCTTGCATTCCTTGTTCTTACAGTAAGTATTCTTTGTCTTAGGAATGTTAACCTATGATTTCAAAACACCAACTTTGAGTTAGCAACCATAAGAAAAATGATTTCAACAACATACAAAACTGAATGCGATCCCTAACTATACTGTAAATCCAAATAGACCCTTAAGTTCATAAACTTCAATGAGTTAATTACATTCCCTAATAATCAGAAAAGAGTATCATCACCGCAATTGGAGATATATAACAAGTGCACTACACTATATCAAACAGATCAATTTTTTTGGTTACTGAAACATTTCAAGAATCCTAAAAAGTCAGCTTCATAATTATAATAAGAACTGAAATGTAGCAACACAAATTGATATACAAAACAAAGTGCATCATAAACAAAGTCAGCTTCATATTTATAATAAAAAGTCAGCTTCATATTTATAATAAGAACTGAAATGTAGCAATACAAATTGATATACAAAACAAAGTGCATCATAATACTATAATCATTTTGATTATCCTTCAAATTAAAATGATAGAGACGAACTAAAACCCTGCTTCAAGAGACGAAGTAAACAAGGTAACATATTAGATTACAATTTGAGAATTAAACTCATAACAATTCTCTATTTTAAGATGCAGAATCGGAAACAAACCACTCAAGGAACAAAAATGACTCAACAGATCTATAAACAAAAGATTCCTTCTTCACAAGTCTCTCGGCAATCAAACAGAGCTATACGAAAATTTCAAAGGATCCTTCTAAACTACAAGAAATTTAACAGAAACCAAGCAAGAGAAGAAAGTTACCATTTTCGCTCTTTAGGGTGAAGCTCGTGCCGTCGTCGTCCGCTGCCAAAATTCCACTCAATATCCAAAGGAACAAAGCTTATAAGAGGGAATCTGAGAAAACCCTAGCAGCTTGCATACATTTTTTGGGCCTCTATAAAATACGAAAAGCCCATTAGTGTAATCAACGACCACAGCCCAGCAGTCAGAAAACTTAAAATATTCACTTTCCTTTTTAAAAAAAGTAAATATATTTTATTTGCCGAAAATTAAAAATAATACATAGCTCTGGCCCGTGGACAAAAACTAGCCGTTTAGAGATACTCAACGGTTATGTTTGTTTGTTCAAAAGTTTCAAACCTCGAAAAACTCAAACCCTAATTTCCCATTTCAATTTCAATTTCACTCTCTCTCTAAACGCTCTCTCCATTTCTGAATCTCAAAAATTGAAGCTTGAATTCTTGAAGAAACTCCAATAATGGCACCGACACCTTCTGCAAGATCGAATTTTACCCTAATCCGAACCCCACAAAGCAAACAACGTCTCAATTTCCACTCAAAACCCCCAAACCCAGATGGATCCAAAGACCCAACTCAACCGGAGCATCCAGTTGAAGTAATCGGCCGAATCCGAGATTACCCAGATCGCAAAGAGAAACCAGCTTCGATCTTGCAAGTTAACCCAGATAAACAAACGGTACGAGTCAGAGCTGATGTTGGGTACAGAGATTTCACACTAGATGGCGTTTCTTTCTCGGAGCAAGAAGGTCTTGAAGATTTTTACAAGAAGTTTATTGAAGAGAGGATTAAAGGTGTGAAAGTTGGGAATAAATGCACTATTATGATGTATGGACCTACTGGTGCTGGAAAGAGTCATACTATGTTTGGTTGTGGGAAGGAGCCTGGGATTGTTTATCGATCTTTGAGGGATATTTTGGGTGATTCGGATCAAGAAGGTGTTACGTTTGTTCAGGTCACTGTTCTTGAGGTTTATAATGAGGAAATTTATGATCTTCTTTCGACCAATAGTAGTAACAATTTAGGGATTGGTTGGTCAAAGGGAGGATCTAGTTCTAAGGTAACTTTCTTCGTTCCTCTTTGTGAAATTGTTCATTGATTGGTTCTTGATTGATCAAATATCTAAAGGCTTTGTTTTAATTACAGGTGAGGCTTGAAGTAATGGGGAAAAAGGCGAAAAATGCAAGCTTTATTTCAGGGACAGAGGCTGGAAAGATCTCTAAGGAGATTGTGAAAGTGGAGAAAAGAAGAATTGTTAAAAGCACACTTTGTAATGAAAGAAGTTCCAGGAGTCATTGCATGGTTTGTGATTATGATTGAAGCATATATATATATATATAGCTCTATACATTTTATGTTTGTTATGACTTATTAGTGTGGTTGTTTCTCTCTGTAGATCATACTTGATGTGCCAACTGTTGGAGGAAGGTTGATGCTTGTTGACATGGCTGGCTCAGAAAATATAGATCAAGCTGGGCAGACCGGATTTGAAGCAAAGATGCAAGTAATGTTTGTTTCTCTCGACTCTCTCTCAATTCATTTGATTCTACCAAAGTTATTATAGTAATGAATATCAACTGACCTATATCTCTCTTTATGCAACAGACAGCTAAGATCAACCAGGGAAACATTGCATTGAAACGAGTTGTGGAATCTATAGCAAATGGAGACTCTCACGTGCCTTTTAGAGACAGCAAGTTGACCATGCTTCTCCAGGTGAAACTCGTGTTCTATTGTTTTATCTTCTAGAAGATGTTTGGTGTGGCTTGAAGATATTTAGTGTTGTTTCTATTTTCTGGATGCAGGACTCTTTTGAAGATGACAAGTCAAAGATTCTAATGATCTTATGTGCGAGCCCGGATCCAAAGGAAATGCACAAGACACTCTGCACTCTAGAGTATGGAGCAAAAGCCAAGTGTATAGTTCGTGGGTCTCATACTCCAAACAAAGATAAGAATGGGGGTGATGAGTCTGCTTCTGCTGTTATTTTGGGGTCGAGAATTGCTGCAATGGATGAGTTTATTTGCAAACTCCAGACTGAGAAGAAGCAACAGGAAAAGGAAAGGAATGATGCACAAAAGCAGCTGAAGAAGAAGGAAGAGGAAGTTGCTGCTTTACGATCCCTTCTAACACGGAAGGAAGCATGTGCTACCAATGAAGAGGAGATAAAGGAGAAAGTAAACGAGAGAACTCAGCTATTGAAATCGGAACTAGAGAAGAAACTTGAGGAATGCAGAAGAATGGCTGAGGAATTTGTTGAGATGGAGAGAAGGAGAATGGAGGAAAGGATTGTGCAGCAGCAAGAGGAGCTGGAGATGATGAGGCGACGGTTAGAGGAAATTGAGGTGGAGTTCCGGTGCTCAAGGGAAGGAGGAGGAGGAAGTGTTGATGAAACTAGTGGGTTTGCTAAAAGACTCAGGAGTCTTTACTCTGATGATGATCCTGGTATGGTGAAGTCAATGGACCTGGACATGGGTGATCCAGAACCAGTCAAGCAAGTCTGGGGAGCTGCTTCAAACAAATCAAGCAACACAATTAGCAGCAATTTCACTAACCTTTTACAACCAAAGCCTTCAGAGAATATGCTTGCGCAAATGTATCCTGACCGCGTATGCCTGAGCACTGTCTTTGAAGAAGAAGAGGTTGAAGACGAGGAAGAGAAAGTGATAGTTGAGGATAAAAGCATCTGCTCTATGACTACACATTTGAACTCTGAAGGTTTGGGCAAAGAGAACTGCTTCAACAATGTAGACGACAAAGAGGGTAAAGAGAACTGCTTCAACAATGTAGACGACAAAGAATCAGCCTCATCTAGAAGGTTGAGAATTCAAAACATATTCACCCTTTGTGGTAATCAGAGAGAGCTGTCTCAACACATTGGCCAGGAGGACGATCAAGCCAAGGATGCATTACCTGATAAGAAAGATGATCAGTTGTTTCCTACAACAAGTAAGGCCGAAGCATTAGTTGCAGAAGACACAAAGGAAAACAACATCTCAGTCGATGAAAGTAAAAGCGGTCAGATAGATGTCTATGTTAAATGGGAAGCAACTACTGATAACCCTCGAAAGCAGCTCATAGCAACACTCAAAGTTACAAAAGACGCAACATTAGCTGACTTGAGGAAGCTTATTGAGATCTACCTTGGATCTGATAACCAACCTTTTACCTTTCTCAAGCTCGGGGTAATAAACTCATAACCGAACAAGCACAAAAAGCTTTCCATTTATCTGTTTGTTACATTCTGATCCTAAATGCAGCTTCCATTTCAATGTTTGAAGGAACCATGTGGAGCTCAAGTGGCAAAGGAGAAAGAATCAACAGTTCAAGCTACGAGCCTGCCTCTCTGCAACGGACACGCTTACCTCGCTACTCTGAGACCGGGAAAGAGCTCACAACTTCAAACTCTTACACCAGCAAGTCCACTTCCTCTAACTCCCATAGAAAACAAGATGCAGTTTACGCCCATTTCAAGAGTGACACCAAACCACCACCAAGTAGATGAATTTTCATCACCCAATCTCGCAGTTCATCTCAGCTCCACTCCATTCATCACTCTTAGAAGACATTAGTCGCTATGTCTTCTTTTCTTTGTTCAAAGATAGTCTTTTGAAGATGTAAACCTTTTGTCTATTTCTCGATGTTGAGAAAAAACTCTATGTAAGACCACTTTCATAGCTATATATATGTTCTAAGCTGTTTTAGTAGATGCAGAAATGCATCCAATTGTTGAAGATTTTTCAAAAGGATCTTCATCAAAATGAGAACACGTTAGTTTTGGATATTAAAGTTTAAATTTATTCTGAAACGCCACAAGGTTGGAGAAGACAGAGATAGTTTTCATACTTTGAATCGATATTGAAGTTTTAGAAAACAGAGAGAACAAAAACTGAAGTACTCATCACAAGTTACATTTAAAAGCTTTTTATTGATAGATTCTCTTAAAAACAGAGAATGCAAGTTGAAGATTAGATTAATTCTCTTTCTCTCTCTCATCTTGTTCCCAAGGCTAAAAATACAATGCGTGGACATGTCTTTTCCATTTTCAGAGGATGAAGACATTAGCATAGACATGTTGTCTTTTCACTCACAGCAACTTCGCTTTTCCTATCTTCATTTCCTCTTCTTCCCAGAGCCGAGGGTAAGGAGCTCAAAGCTTCTAATGGCTTCATCATGCCCAGGCCTTGCAGCTGCAGATGATGGCTTTGATTCATAGCTCTGTTGAACCCGTTGGCTTGTAGCCTGACGTGATCCACTTGAAAATAGTCGGCTTGAGCGGTTCTCGCTTGGCTCAGCTGATGAGCCAGGTCTACTGCTTGATACCACACCTCTCTTTGAGGTACTTCCATTTCGAGATGAAGAACGCTGTCTATCAAACTCATGCTGCAACTGAAATTAGAGAATAAAAACATATAAACTTTCTCACATTCTTAGAATTCTTACTTAACCTGAGAATTACTTTGGATCATTAAGTAGGGATGGCCAACGAAAGAAAGAACATGAGAAACTAACCACTTCTTTGGCAGAAGAGGGTATATCATCAGAAGATCTTTGTCTAGGGCGGTCACCATGAGTGCCTTGGCTCGAAACATTTCGTCTGGTGAATGCCTCAATTGCGCCTGAAAATCTTCCTCGGAGGTCCTGTCCCACTAAACAGAGTAGGAAATAAACTTCAGTTTGGGATCTTCCACTATTTGAGAGTTTTTGTTAAATTTCTTGACACAAATTCAAAAAAAAATCCAACGGAGAAAACATATGAATATTAAAATCTGAAGGTTCAGGGAATGGTCAGTTATTAGACACCCAAAATTGTCAACACTCAGTCTCATAAATTTACAAGCTATAAGACATTTTTCGATATTTTAGTCCCTCCAATATAAGAGACAGAGAACATCAGTGTACCTGTAGGCTTTTCAGCTCTTTCTGCAGGTGGTCCTGGAGGGTCCAAGGCTGGTCTAGGATTTGGCTGTTGCGAATATTAGACACACACGTAACAGTAACAGGATAAGATTTTGGAGTATATTTAATTATTCTGAGATTTGGTTCTCCACATGTGAAATCAATAATAGGACTCACCCTTGGTCTTGAACTAGAGCCCATCTGAGGATATTTCGAGATTGTCCAATCAAACACGTAATCGAGTTGATAACCTGCATAATAGTTCATTCCATTCAATATTCTATAAGTTCCACAAAACTGCATTAGACCAGAAACAATCTAATAATAGAGAGGGAACAGATTAAAAACACAGCAAGAGGTTTCAACCTTCACGAGTGAAAAGGTCCCTGAAAAGTCTTTTCAGATATGAATAATCTGGTTTGTCCTCAAATCTCAATGATCGACAGTAATGGAAATACGAGGTGAACTCTGATGGATACGACTTGCAAAGAACCTCGAAAAAGTAAAACCATGCTATGTCAAATCTACTGGACATCTGAAAACATTATCTGCATACAAAACCTTAACAATGATGTACCTCTACAGAAGTAAGCATCTTCTTTTCACTAATCTTGTCATACTTCTGCTTCTTCGTACCAGCTTTTAAACCTTGCCATGGAAGGCTGAGACAGGAGAGATATGGACTCAAGTTTAAGGATCTCATTTTCTTTAAGAAGTTATAAGCTAATATGAGACCAAGAAATTTTTCTACCTTCCTCGTAGAAAATACATCAACACATAACCAAGTGACTCCAGATCATCTCTTCGACTTTGCTCTGTAAGCATGCATTAGAAAAATGAGTCAGCACGGAAAAAAAGAGTTTTCAAATGCTTCAGACAAGAAATCCATGGATGTCTGAGATGGAAAGCAGCTTTTACCAATCCCAAGGTGCGTGTTCACACTTGCATACCGAGCAGTTCCTGTAAGATTCTTGTTTTCCCTGCAAATTTACAAGCAATCCTGATAAAGCACGAAGAGTGCATAAAGGAAAGTATCGAACACAGGTCCTGAATTCAGCAAGGAATAGAAAATATTTTGTGTCTGGTCTGGGAGAGAAAAATAAGAAAACACAACAGGTTCTATCCTAAGAAAACACAACAGGTTCCTAGACAAAATGATTTAACAAGCATGGATATCCGAAAAGGAAGGGTAAGAGTTTGAATATCTCACCTGTATGGTATATGCTTTTGTGTCTGAAGATCCTTGTATTTCTTAGCAAGGCCATAATCAATGATATACACCTGAAATTGAAAATTAAATCAGTAAACCAGAAAGCTTTAATCCTAGTCCTATCCTAAGAATCAGACCATAGATTTATGCTAAGGACACCTTCAAGACATACACTAACTAATGTGAAACTGTAGGATTACCTGGTTTACTCTGCGCCCAAGACCCATCAAAAAGTTGTCTGGTTTAATATCGCGGTGAAGAAAACCCCGGGAATGCATGTACTCAACTCTACATATCTACATGGAAACAACAAATTCAAAGGAACAAGTCAGGAGCGTTCTCAAAGACCAACCTAACAACATAAAAACAAAGGGCATACTCAGTACTTACCAACTGATCTGCAAGCATTAAAACAGATTTTAAAGAAAATGTTCGCTTGCAGTAATTGAATAAGTCCTCCAAGCTGGGTCCTAAAAGGTCGATAACCATGCAGCTGTATTCACCCTCGACTCCGAACCATTTAAGATGTGGAACACCCGCTATTCAAAAGAAAGAAAACACGTCAAAGCTACCAAACGCAGAGAGAGGGTTGGAACTAAAACTTCATAAAAAACTAGCCTGAGAGAAACCCCAACTCACTTCCTCCTTGAAGAAACATATATATTTTCGATTCATACTGCAGTTGAGGATGCCTCGTCTTCACAGGTTCCTATAGTTAAAGGGAATCAACTTTTGGAAAGGGAAAAACAGAAATAGAGCTTGATAACACCATTTCTTTCCACTAGAGGAACAATGAAACATGACCATTGAATTATAGTTGACTTCTAATCAAAACTAGTCTTATTAAAGTAAGAGCAAAACTGTCAGATACAAATATAATGATCCAGTTTCAAAAGTGTTCCCTTTCTCAGCACAAAATCAATAGATTCATTGGAAAATTCCTCCTCAATAAAGTAAAATTTGAATGAAAAAAAAAAAAAAAACTAAAATCAAACCCATAGATTTTACCAGCTTAACTGCGACTTCTTCTCCAGTTTGTATATTGGTCCCTAAAACAAACACACACACACACATACACATAGATAAAAAGATCAAATTCAAACTTCAACAACCACTAAACAAACCCAATGCAAGAACTAGAAAACACCTCACAAGATATCAAAATAGATTCATACCTAAATAAAGTTCCCCAAATGATCCACTTCCGAGCTTCCTACCCAACTTAAACTTTCCACCGATAACAGGATCAATCTTTTGATTCCGATCCATCATTTGATTCCGATGATTATCCAATTCACCAGTAAAATCCAATCTCCATACACTTAATAATACGGTAAAACCCAATTGTTCAATCAAAACCCTAGTAGCTAAAAACAACAACTGATGATGAAGTAACAAGACTGGGCCCAAAGCAAACAGCGATTGAAGCTGATTTTATGGTGAAAGCTCAGGACTTTGCAAGAAAGTGTTCTACTTTACTGGCGAGATTGAAGAAACAAGGAAACAAGAAGAAGAATTATGAAGGGAAGAATCAATAGTCGGATCTGAGTCTGAGGGGAATGATGAATCTTCTGGAGATTTGAGGAAGAAAGAAAAAAAAAAAAAAAGAGAAGAGAAGAAGGAATAATAAAAGAATGGAGAAATGTGTTGTTATGTGTAGTGTAGGGAAGAGAAAAGAGAGACTTGAACGTAATTATTATCTTGAATCTTTTAAATATATATACTTACCTTTTAATTTGGTGATTTTCGTGCACGGGTTTAATATTAAATCTTTCTGTTTTCAAAGGACATATAAATTAAAATCTAATTCTTTTTTTTTTTGATAAAGGTAAATTCTAATTCCTACTTACCAATTAAAAAATAAAAGGAAACTATATATAACTCGAAGATTTTTATTTATTTGCAATTATTCAAAGATTTTCTAAACTAAAATATAAACACAAATAGAAATTCAAATCTCCAATTAAAATCTATGGTCCATTACATTGACTGATAATTCCGCAAAATCTCTCCTACATTATATATCTTTGTTCTGAAAATCTCTGCCTAACTCCAATTACTCCCCGTCTAGTCGCTAGGCCCAGTCTATCCACCTCGATTAATGATTAATCCGCATAGTTCCGATTACTCTTCGCCTAATCCGATTACTCTCCGCCTAATCCGATTACTCCCCGCCTA